>APFE030825373.1:163311-181207 GCA_000404065.3 Pinus taeda | reverse complement strand
TGAAAACCTATTTGAAGTAAAAGCTCACAAAATGTCTTTTCGAGGATGTTTTACTTGGCTATAAGCAAACCAAGGACCAATTTGTCCAGAATCACAAATAAGTCAAGAGCAACCAATTTTGTTTTCTTTTTTAAAATGAAAATCCAGAATTTCAATCACAAGCTTTTCGAAGTTTTGTAAAGAGAAAACTCAAAGCGGATTCCTCAACAAGGGGAGATTTCATAAATGGTCAGACTCATAAGAAGGCTGATAGACACTAAGGTAATCTAAAGTCCCTACAGCTTCTAAGCTCAGAGCCACTACACAACCAAATTGAAAAACAAACCCAACAAGCAAAACTCCTAGGAATTTCACCTAAAACCCTAATGCTAATGAAATTAAACCAAGGAAAGATTTCTACCAGTCACATGCAGGTATGGGCAGAGGATAACCACTACAAAAACAAGATAAAACTAATTTAAAGAGTAAAAATCAAAATCTCAAAATTTTAGCAGGGTACACAGGTTCAGAGTTTACATAGGTGCATGTACGCTCTGTGCACAAAGTAAAAGTGTGTACAGGTACGCACTGTGATACATGCGCAGACTGCAGACTTCGACTAAAGTAATGAAAAATAAAAAACAAACCTAAATCCACTAAGTCTACCCAAAGCCACACACAACAGGCCAAAAACAAAAACAAAAAGGCAAGTTTCTCAAGTCAAAGAAAAACGAGGAAAACAATCAAATCCCCAGTGGAGTCGCCATTTTGTCACGCGGAATGAGTCGATCTTGCAAACAAGATAGACCTTCCTAAAATCTAATGAAGACCTAATGACAAGCAAACTAACCAAACACTATCCTTCTCTAAATGTTCTTTATAAATAATGGCAAACAAATGTGTTTAAGGCCTACCTCATGTCCAAGGCAAGTTTGGGGATGCCTTCACTCCTTTGATCCAAGTAAGTTCCTTTGTCGCAAACTTGCAAACACAAACAAGGAAAACGATTAAATAGCACTTGAATAACCAGTATTATAAAACATATTTAACATGAAAGTCAAGGAGTCCATGAAACAAATAACATAAGATACTTGTTGAGAAAAATGAGCTTGATTGTATTAATTCAAAAGAAGAAGAACTTCACAACCTTTGCCTTGACGCTGTACAAGCTCCTCCCAGGGTCCAACAAGAAGTCTCCTCTACTTTGACAAGCTTCACTCACTCCCCAATGAAGCCAAAAAGGTATGTGATCTCTCCTCTTAAGTTCAAATAGGAAGTCTTGATTTCACTAGCATTTACCCTCAAAAGTTCAGCTTCTAACCTCCCTAGCCACTAACCCAATGCCTCAATTTATAGTGCAATGGAGGGCAGTTACTAGGTCCTCCTTGAAACGGATAGAATCCTCCTTCAAAGGGATAGCTCCTCCTAACAAGGGATTAGCTCCTTCTGTTTTGGGATGCATGAACCACTTTGGAGCGAACAATCCACGTCAAAATTCCTTCTAGAAACCTCTAGAATTAACCCAAAGTGACTTTTTTAAGATAAAAATTGCGCCTTTTGACTTTCACAGGGGTACGCACCCTCCCCTTTACATACAAAAGGTGTGGGCCCACAGGCAAAAGTGAGAGAAAGTGCGGAACTAGAGTTACATTGCTTTTTTGATGACTTTCTCTTATTTCCAAAGCTTGTTTTGAAGAGTTGAGGTCTGAGACTTGCTTAGGAGTCTGGTATAGGTGGTGATAGACCCATACCGACTGAAAATAATCAAGGTGACGATATTTTTGTGTAACATACCTTGTAGCCTGAAGAGTTCCTGCCAAAAGTTAGTGGTGAAGATCAGGTCACGATTAGACACAATGGAAGTTGGCATGCCATGCAATTTGAAGATCTGTTCCATGAAATATTAAGCCACCAAAGTTGGTGTAAAAGGGTGGGGTAGGGCGAAAAAATGAGCATACTTAGAAAGTCTATCCACAACCACCCTGATGACTAACTTGTTACTTGACTTCAGAAGACCCGTAATGAAATCTATAGAAACCTTCGTCCAGATTGCGACCGGGATGGGCAATGGATGTAATGTGCTTGGGGACTTGATTGTTTCTCCTTTGTGGTACTGACACACATCACACTCAAATACAAAAGTAAGAATGTCCTTTTTCATGCCTGTCCAAAAGAATGAACGTCGAGTGTGAGCACAAGTCGTCTGAAAGCCGGAATGGCATGCAATGCGAGATGAGTGCAACTCCACCAAAATGCGACTTTTGAGGGTGGATGTTGGAGATATCACTACTTTGTCCTTGTAGAAAAGAATCTCATCTTGGCAAGAGTAGCTCGTTGTGGAATTTGGATCTGTCTGTAATTTATTAATGAGTTGGGAGAGCAAAGGATGTGAAAACCATTCCTTGTGAACCTCTTCAATCCACTCTAGAATGGGAAGAGATATTGCTAGCAGGGTGCTTTCCTCCTTAAATTAGCATGATAAAGCATCCTCTATGACATTTTCATGCCCTTTATTGTAAATTATCTCATAATCATATCCCAACATTTTGGCTAGCCATTTATTTTGTTGTGGCAAGGATAGGCGTTGCTCCAAAAAATATTTAAGGCTTTGATGGTTTGTGCAGATTTGGAAACACCACCCCAATAAGTATGGTCTCCAGGTATCACTACATGTAAGATGGCCATCATATCCTTCTCACAGGTAGATTGTCCCAGATTTGTCCCACTTAGTTGTTGGCTAGTGAAGGCCAAGGGTCGACCTTCTTGCATTAAGACAACCTCAATACCCATACCTAAAGCATCACATTCAATCACAAAAGATTTGGTGAAGTCGGGTAGTGCCAATACGAGAGTGGAACACAAGGAATGTTTAAGAGCTATAAATGCCTGCTGTGCTTTGTCATTCCAGAGGAATGAATTTTTCTTCAAAAGGTGAGTGAGGGTCTAGAAATACAACCATAATTGTGGAAGAATTTGCGATAGTAGCCGGTGAGACCCAAAAATCCTCTCAAGCTCTTCAAGATCTTTGGTTGAGGCCAATCCTGAATTGCCTGGATCTTTTTAGGGTCCACCCTGACACCTTCACGCCCCGCAATGTGGCACAAATTCTCAACTTCTTCCATGCCAAAAGAGCACTTGGACATCTTGACAAATAATTTATGCTTCCGGAGCAGTTGCAAGAGCAAATCTACATGCTGAAGATGTTTTTCCCAAGTGAGGCTGTAGATGAGAATGTCATCAAGGAAAACAAGGACAAATTTTCTGAGATATGGTTTGAGAAGGTGATTCATGAGGCTCTGAAAAGTGGATGGGGCATTACAAAGACCAAATGGCATGACCAGGAATTCATAATGGCCTTCATGAGTTCAGAAAGCAGTCTTTGGAATGTCTACTTCTTTCATGTGAATTTGGTGATAGCTCGAGCGAGGGTCAAGCTTAGTAAGGAATTGAACCCAATTTAGTTCATCCAAAAAATCATCAACGACCGGGATGGGAAATTTATCTTTGACTATTAGCTTGTTGAGGGCCTTGAAGTCTGGACACATACGCCACTCCCCATCTTTCTTGAGCACCATGACCACATCCGATGAATAAGGACTAATGCTAGGATGAATGACACCTGCTTCCAGGAGTTCCTTGATGATTTTTTCACTTTCATTCTTTTGGGCAAAAGGATATCTATATGGGTGCACATTTGGTGGTTGTGACCTTGGGACCAAAGTAATTCTATGATCATGTTCTCCTCTCGAGGGTGGAAGCTCATGAGGATTTTCAAAGACCGGCAGATGGTTGTTTAAGACCTATTTCATCTTAGGATGAGTATGAAGAGAAGTGGGTTTGAAGGCATGGATGGCATTAAATTCAGCTATAACTCCAAAGTGGCCCTTTTTCAACAATTTTCCATCCTATGCGAGCTAATGATAGAGGGAGCACCTACCTAGAGTCCGCGGAGGGTATGTGTGTGGTTATTCTGCTTAAAGCTCATATATAACTCCTAGAAATCCATTGTGATTGGTCCGAGTGTGCGAAGCCATTCAACACCCAAGACAATATCACACCCACCCATGTTGATGGAAAACATGTGGGTCTTTAGGTGATAATCCCCCATTTGAAGTTTGACATTTTCACAGTGACCTTCACATTTCCTTGTCCCCCCATCGGTAATCTGGACTTGGAAATTAGAGACTTCTTTAACAAAACAATGCACTACTTCAACGCGTACTGCAACTATCAATCAAGACTACTACAGGGTGATGCTTAATAAAACCTATTATTTTGAGATTTTGGGGAGAAGAAATCCCTGCCAAAGCATGAAGTGAGATAACTGGTTCTTCAGGTGTAGCTGGGAGCTCATTGTTTGGCTAGTTGTCTTCATCTTCCTCCTCTGGTTCCTCAAATCGTGGGGCTTCCTTAGATGAACTATGATTAGTAGCATCAATTTGAAAGAATTTGGGTTCCTTGCATTTATTCCCCGAGGAGTATTTCTCATCACAATAGTAACACAATCATTGCCTTCTTCTTTCCACCATTTCCGCTGGTGGCACCTTTTGAACCTTAAGTGTTTAGGTAGTGCTTGGAGTCTAGGTGGGGTGACCCTTGGCTATGAAATTTGGACGAGTCGACTGAGCCACTAACGCGTGCTCTACTTCATGAGCTATCTTGCAAGCTGCTAGACATGAGATTGGGTGTTGCAGTTAGACGTGGGCTTCTATGGCATCTTTCAGGCCACTGACAAAACATTCCAAGTAAAATTGATCTCTTAGACCTCTTGTGTGAAAGGCTAATTCTTCAAAGGTTTTAATATATTCTTGCACTATGCCTGTCTATCAGAGCTTAGTAAGATGACCCAAAAAGTTATATTCATGGTCAAAGTGATTAGAAAGGGCTTTTGAGAATATTAACCAAGGCACTGACCTTCCATAGCAGCGTTGATGCCATTGCCACCATTGCCACCTTTCTTGGTCCAAGTATAGGCTTCCCACACTTAGCTTAGTTGCATCATCTCTAATGTCATTCAATGTGAAATATTGCTCCATTTGTGCTAGCCATGTGGCCAGATGAGAGCCATCAAATTTATACATGTCCAGCTTGGTTGGTTGAGGCTGGGACTGTTGGTGGTTTCCATAGAAGTGAAGAGAATGGCTAGACTCATCCTCAAGGTTTTCATGAAAATCATATGCCTCTAATTGTTCCCCTGACTTGCCCTTTGTGATTGTGTCATGTAAGGTCTGGATTTGCTTCGTTAATGACTCCAATTTTTGTTCAAGGGTTTCTATCTTCTCATTGGCCATAGCTTGAGCTCTGGTTGGTACCATGCATAGATCCAGTGCACTTGTCATTACTGAAAAAAATATTTGGGACCACCCGAAATTTTGACGCTGACAAGTGAATGGTACGACTTTTCTCAGCCTGTCAACCTGATTCTTATGGGCTAAGTCTCCTATAAGAATTCTGGGAGTGTCTCAGATTTTTTTTTTTTTTTACTCCGAAAGGATTTTTACTTCTCGCATAGGAATACTGTAGTACTCAATTCCCATAAAAGTTAATTCTGCCCAATTTCTTGGGAGAATTGCACCCAGGTATAGGAGCCCCACAAATAGTCAGATCTATAGGTGAAACCCTCAACTGGAGAGTATGAGTAGAAATGTGGCAGTGATCGAACCCCTGCTGCTAGATCTGAATGGCAGATCTTATTGTTGCAACTGCTACAGAACCCAAACTGTAGGATCTGAATGGCAGATCTGATAGAGCTTAATGGAGGAACTAATTTTTGCAGCTGTGACCAAACCCAACATGCTAGATTTGATCTGGAAAATGTGATGCATGATTGAGAGAGAGACAAGGGAACTGTTAGCTTTGCTGTGCAGTGCTAACTTTTTATTGTCAGAGAAAGCTTAGTCTGTTTGGTTGTGCTCAAAGGGGTTTCACATTGGTCACTCTTCCCTTCTTTCCTTCTACCCCACTTACTCTCCTCCATCTTTGTTTCCCTATTTTGCCTCCTAAACCTAACAAAGTAACCCCCTTAAACATTATTCCCAAGCGTGAAACCCCAAGCCTGGCGTAAAACTCTACCATATGTCTTCACATGTTCATAACTTGTCGCACTGCCTCCCCAATGTCAGATCATCTCTGCCAAGATCTCACAGCCTTCGCTTTCATCACGCCAGCAATTTGATCAAGCGATAGCATGCAATGCGAGTGGTTTTTCTCTATCATCCACTACTACGTGTCAATCATTGAATGGAATCGCTCGACCCCGAGCATTTACTGCTTAACGCCCGAAAGCGGTGTGATGAATACCATTACCGCATGACCAATCCACCCCACCCGTTAAACATTCGTGCAACTCCATAGCTTGATGACCATTTGATCTGTCCGCCTAAGATCCAACTGCACAACTCACCCCACTCTCATCTCAATCGATAGCCCTCATCGAGCCATCTTTGCTGTTCATTTCCCAATCCAATGGTCATTCTTCTCGGTCACGCAAATCATCCTCCTACCCATGCATTCCACATCCTCTAACCACTCTGTTGCCCAAGGAGGGAGATGACCAGCTCCACCATCCTCAGTCACAGTCAGACCCCCAACAACCATATTTAACAAAAAGCATGGCCAGGGGAGAAAAGGAAATACCATGAATCTGTAACTAAATTTATCAGTCATAGAATCCACCGGTATGAGCACTCCAACCACTAAAAGGATAGCACAACACCTGAGAAGATTGGATTCACCCACTGAATCAAGCAAGCTCGTTCATAGACTCCATTGGGAGGTTAAATGTAGTTGGTGATCAATTATGACCCCTCCATACCTGAATGGCCAAAGTGCCCTAGTATTGTAAATCTATAAATATCCAGAAGCAAGATATAATCAGGTTTGGCATTTGATGTAAGGTTCAAGTTCTAGAGACTATAGATATTTTGTCACTTGCAGTGTCTCATCTTCATTTTCAGCTAATACAAGCTTCTTTTGCTGTTAACTGCTCACCGTCCATTTTCCTCTGTTCCAAGCTTGTGCCTGATATGCTGTGTTCTTGATCTTTTGATGTTTAGCACTAGATAATTGTCATCTTATCTCTGTGTTAAGATATTGAATGCATCATTAAATAAGTTGTTGAGCTTTGTTTCTATCTAATGTAGGAGAGTTGTCATCCTATGTTTGCATTAGTAGATTAGATTTACAGGTTCCTTTACTAGTTACAGCCAGCCATCACATGGTCTTGTGTTTCTGCTGGTGTGGTTAGTATTCTCCATATTCACCTTATATCTAAATTGTGAGCATTGGTGGTCTAAAGCCTTGTAGTCTAAGGGTGTTCATGCATGTTTGGAGTGAAACAATGTAGAAGTGGTTAGCTGGCTTGAACCAACCAATCATTCCTTCCATTAAACCTGCAACAATAGTTGAATTTATATGTTACCAGGCATCTCCAAGCTACAAACTAGGAGAGTTTCTTGGAATCCTAACATAATTGACGTCATTTCCGGGGAGAGGAGATTGAAGCTCAACTTCCTTGAGAGAACGACACAGATCCAACTTTGATGATAGACAAATTCTGTACACATTATTGGTTGTAATCATCTATCTGGCAACTCTACTGGAGGACCAACCTTTTGGTGACTCCACATTACAATTCTAGCTCAGTTTGTGAGACATACTCAGAGAAATCCTCAGAAATCACCAACTGACCCAGTGCCTGGCCCTAAGAATATTATGAAGCAAAGCAAGATATCACGAAAGGGAGCATGAGGATCACATAAGCCTAAACAATCTTATGTATCTCTCCAAGAAAGGTTTGTAACCGAGCATGCAAATGTTGAAAATATAGAGCCTAGCATTATCGGTGAAGAACTACTATCAGAGATTCATAAAGCTCCTTGTCCAATAAATTCCCCTTTGGATCTCAGTCCAAAGAAAACCTCCCCTATAGTCCATCAGTTTCCATCAGCCTTGTCGTTCATTTCTCAGCTCCCTACCTTCCAAACTACCAGTATCCTTCCATCCACCCCAGTCATGGCAGGCCCACAAGCACCCACCAAAATGGAAAGAATCATAGCTGCTAGGTATGGACCCCTGGTCCTACCTGTTCCTTTGAATCCCATGCCTGAAGGAGAATATCATAAATACATGCCTAAGTTCACTGGTACAGAGGGAGTAACAACTGAAGAACACATGGAGTCTTTTTATAGCTATGCTGATAACCTACACATCAATGAAGATGATGTGTGGATGAGAGTGTTTGTCCAAAGCCTTGATGGAGAGGATAGAAACTGGTTCAGAGAGCTAACCCCTAGGTCTATAGTAGACATTGAAGCATTAGATGATGTGTATTTAAAGCATTGGGGAGACAAGAAAGAATTGCTATATTACCATACTGAGTTTGGCAACCTGAAAAGGGAAAATGGGGAGTCATTGTCTGACTTTAATAAAAGATTCAATCATATGTATAGCAAGATAATAGCTAAAGTGAAGCCTACCCCCACCTCTGCCAAACTCACCTATGCCATTGCTTTTGATTTTGATTTCTCCCTGCTATTAAGAGAAATAAGATGTGCCACTCTAGCTAAAAAGCAAGATGCAACCTTGGAAGTAGAATCAAATATCATGGTTGCAGAGAAGCTCAAAGGACATGCTGATAGAAGGAGGCAAAGAGGTGAGGCTTCCTCTTCATCTCCATCTTCAGAACCCAAAATAGACAAGATGACCAAAATGAAAGAGTCATTGGCTGTTGAAATATCCAAGCTAAAGGTTAAGCATAGTACTAGGAAAGCAAGGCTTCCTAATACATTTTCTCCTAGAAATCCAAATCCATTCAGAAGAGCAAATGAACAATTGCAGATCCTTCAGAGGGGCAAAGAGACCAGTGAAGAACAAAGGGTTAAGGCTTTTTTCCAGAACGTAGTCATAGAAGAGGAACAATTGGATGAAGAGGATGAGATTCACTGCATGGAAGACAAGGGCAGCGCTGCCTTTTTGACATTAGTTGCATATGAGGAGTCATTACTCAGGGATCAAACCAGTCAAGAGTGGGATAGAGAAGTTTTCCTATAGACTGAAGACCAGTAAAGATATAACTTATGGTCAAGAATGAGTAACGTCAAAGAGAATCCCGCCAAAAGAGCTACTATCCCCACAGAGCAACATATCAGTGAGCAGAAGCGACCAACAGCTAATCCCACAATCCTGAAACCACGAGCTCAAGAGGTAAGAGGCGCTAACAAGTCCCCTTCCCCTTTCAGTTTTGAATCAGAATTCCAGAAGTTAAAAATATCTGTACCTCTGATAGAACTTGTAAAGAGTGAGGTCTTTAGGAAGCCCATCCTTGATGCCCTTGGGCTGAAAGCCACCCAAGAATCTAATGGCTATGTGAATTTACAAGATGATAAGCCTACAATTGTGCTTAGCCCAATGACTGAACATGATGATGACAATTCCCCATCATTTTATGTCTCCTTGACCATTCATGACAAAGCCCTCCACAACTATCTGTTGGACGCAGGCACCAACCATAATCTGATGCCCAAAGCTATCATGGAAGAGTTAGGCCTTGATATTACCCGACCTTATCATGACTTGTTCTCCTTTGATTCGAGGAAGGTGAAATGTCTGGGGCTAATCAAAGACTTAGCTATCACCCTAACTCAGCTACCCATGAAAAGCATGAAGATGGATATTGTGGTAGCAGCTGTTCCCCCTAAGTTTGGTATGCTACTTTCCACAGGGTGGAATAAGAGGTTGGGTGGGACATTACAAAATGACTTATCTTATGCCACTCTCCCAGTTTTTGGAGGAGAAAGCAAAAGACTGTACAGGGAAGCCCAACTGGTCTATATCATTAGTGATGAGAAGAATCCCACTAATCATCCCATTTACACTATGGACACTGATTTTGGAGCATGTATTCTCCAAATTGAAGAATCCCAGAGGGCCTCGGTGTAGATCAGGAAACCAGTATGCCAGGCCATGAAAGAGGAAGGGAAAAAAGTTTGGGATATGTTCTTTGATGGAGCATGTTCAAAGGAAACTGCAGGAGCAGGAATGGTGTTGGTGTCTCCAAAACAAGAAAGCACACATATGTCTTTTAGGCTGATTTTTCAGGTCAAAAAAAATATTGCAGAGTATGAGGCTCTGATTTTGGGCTTAAGCGTTGCCAAATACATGGGAATTAGAGACATAAAGGTGTTTGGAGATGCTGATCTCATCATTCAACAAGTGAAAAAAACGTTCCAAGAAAGGCACCCAAGGCTGAAAGCATACAAAGATGAGGTATGGAGACTCAAGGATGCTTTTGATAGCTTTTGTATCTCATATCTTCCTAGAGTAAAAAATCATCTTTTTGATTCCCTTGCGGTGTTTGCTAGCATGTTCATCCATCCCATGCCCCCTAGATTGGCTTATGAAGTCCAGATAAAATATAGACCATCCTTGCCTGATAATGTCCCGCACTGGAAAGTCTTTGAGGATGATGATGAAGTAAATAGGTTTTTGCAAGTCATTGATGAATTATTTGAAATGCAAATTGATCAAGAGAATGAAACCTTGAAGGAATGTCCCCATCCCCAGCTAAGGAACAAAATTGGCCGAGACATCATTGTACAACTACCTAGAAATCATATACCAAGAGGGCTAGTGCCTCTAGAGAAGCTATTTGACCATAATGATGTGCCTCATAAGATTGCCCAAAAAGAAGATCAATATGCAGTCCATAGGTAACATAGGGACTCCATATTACCCCAAGTATATAAATCTATCCACCCATTTGTCTACTGCTCAAAGTTCCAAGTACTGCACCTTAATGAAGCAATTTGCTAATGTCTTTGCTTGGGAATACAGTGACCTTAAAACTTATGAAAAAAAGATCATCCAGCATAAGATCCCATTAGGAAAGGACACCATTCCTTTCAAGCGGAAGCTGAGACCCATGAATCCTTTGCTCCTCCCTCTGATTGAAAAAGAAATCAAGAAGTTTTTGGCTGCCAAAATCATAGTTCCTTTGAGGTATTCAAAGTGGCTAGCCAACTTGGTAGTAGTCAGGAAGAAAAGTGGAGAAATCAAGCTGTGTGTTGATTTTAGGAACTTGAACAAATGTTCCAAAAAAGACAACTATCCCCTACCAAAGATGGAGCATTTGCTACAGAAAGTCTCAGGGGCCAAATTTATGTCTTTCCTGGATGGATTTTCAAGGTATAACCAAGTTGCTGTACATCCAGATGACCAAGAAAAAGCTGATTTCACCACTCCTTGGGGCACTTTTATGTACTCCAAGATGCCATTTGGGCTGATGAATGCTGGGGCTACCTTTCAGAGAGCTATGGATATAGCATTCGTTGGAGAGAAGGATAAATTTGTTCTCGTCTACCTGGATGATATAACAGTATATTCTAGCAGCCATCAATATCATTTGCAGCATTTGAAGAAGGTGTTTCTGAAGTGCAGAAGGTTTGGGATATCAATGAATCCTAAGAACTCACAATTTGCTTTAGAGGAGGGCAAGCTGTTAGGACACATTGTTTCTACTATAGGTTTCAAAGTTGATCTAGAGAGAGTGAAAGCAATATAGGCCCTGTCTATCCCAAGATTGAAAAAGGACATCCAATCCTTTTTAGGCAAAATAAATATTGTAAGGAGGTTTATTCCTAATTTTGCAGAACTAGTAAAACAAATCACCTCCATGCTAAAAAAGGAGTCAGAGATCAAGTGGAGTGATGCAGCAAGAAGATCTTTTGAAGCCATCAAAGGAGCTATTATGGAAGCCCCCACTTTGATCAGCCTAGATTATAGCAAGGAGTTCCATATCTTCTCCTTTTCTTCTGGAAACACCCTTGCAGTAGTCTTATTGCAGAAAGATGATGAGGGTTCAGAGCATCCAGTGGCATTTGTCAGCAAAACCTTAATGGATTATGAGCTAACGTATGAAATTATAGAAAAACAACATATGCTCTTATCAAATCTTTAAAGGCTTTCCGAATCTACATTTTTCACTCCAAGGTAATTACATATGTGCCTTCTACTTCAGTGAATGATGTTCTAACGCAGCCAAATGTTGATGGAAGAAGGGCCAAATGGATTGCAAAGCTGACTGAATTCAACATAGAATTGAATCCCACCAAGCTTGTCAAGGGCCAGGGCCTCCCCAAGTTGATGGTTGAAAAAAATTGTAGGACGCTGGAGATGAACTGGATAAGCAAAAATTTAGAGGATGGACAGACAGAAGAAGCAATGGTAGGGCGTGAACAGTTGTTGGCTGAAAATATAGCTTCTTGTGAATGGTATTCTACAATAGCTCAATTTTTAATGAAGCTAGAAGTTCCTCCAGGCTTGAGTTCAAGCCAATCCAAGACTATTAAGCGCAGAGCAGTCAAGTATTGCATTCATGAAGGCATGCTCTATTGGAGAGATCCATCTAGAATCCTTTTAAGATGTCTAGACAAAGAACAATCTATGGAGGTCATGCATCAGTTTCATTCCAGCATCTGTGGAGGACATCACTACCGGAAGACCACAACCCACAAGATCCTCAGGGCTGGGTATTATTGGCCCACTTTGTTTTCTGATGTCTTTTCATTTGTAAAATCTTCTGATAGGTGCCAGAGGTTTGAAGGAAAACAACAATTGAAATCCTTACCCTTGAAGCCAATACATGCCAGTGGACCTTTCCAGCAGTGGGGCTTGGATTTCATAGGCAAAATTAATCCACATTCTAGTGGTCAGCACAAATGGATCTTAGTAGCCATTGTACTTCACTAAATGGACTGAGGCCATCCCAACTAGGAAATTTGATCATCATGTTGTCATGAAATTCTTGACAGAAAACATTTTCACCAGGTTTGGCTGTCCACGCAAATTGGTTACAAATAATGCAACAACCTTTAGGGCAAAAGAGTTGATAGACAGGTGTGACTTGATGGGTATTAAGTTAGTGCATTCCACCTCATATTACCCTCAAGGTAATGGTCTAGCAGAATCATCCAACAAGAGCTTGATAAGGATAATCAAAAAGTTGCTGGAAGACAACAAGGGGAACTGGGATTCCAAATTGAAATTTGCATTGTGGGTTGACTAAGTAACCACCAAGAAATCTACAGGGAATTCTCCATTCAAGATGGTATATGGAATTGAGGCTGTATTCCCAATCTAGTTGACCCTCCCTGTGGCCAAGTTCATGCAAGAAAAGAAGAACAAGGAAAATGACATGGAAAAGAGGATTAGTGACTTGGTTGAAGTGCATCAAATCAGAGATCAATTGATTGAAAAGTCTGCAGCACATCAAAAGAGAATCAAGGAAGCTTTTGATAGAAAGACAAAGATGGAAAATTTTCAAATTGGAGACTTGGTTCTTAAATGGGATGCATTGAAGGAGAAGAAAGGTAACCATGGGAAGCTTGATGCTCTGTGGACTGGACCTTTTGTCATTGCTCAGATCCAGGGGAACAACACTTTCATGCTGCAAAGTATGGAAGGAGAAACAATTTTTAATGGTAGTCAATGGGTGGTTTTTGAAGATTTATATTGTTTAAGGTCTTTAGGTCTAAGCATTGTAAATATGTTCTTTTACAAGTTTTAGTGTAGGATTAGTTAGACTCCATTCCCAATGGAACACTAGGAAGTATTGCTAATCTTGTTTTTGTATGAAAGGCAGTGGTCTATGGTTCTTGAAACCTCACAGGGAGGATTTCATCCCCAGAAGGAGCCAATGTTAACTTTTTTATGCAGCGTTGACTTTTTATTGTCAAAGAAAGCTTGGCCTGTTTGGTTGTGCTCAAAGGGGTTTCACATTTGTCACTCTTCCCTTCTTTCCTTCTACCCCGCTTAATTTCCTCCATCTCTGTTTCCCTATTTTTCCTCCTAAACCAAACAAAGTAACCCCCTTTGACATTAGTCCTAAGTGTGAAACCCTAAACCTGCCATAAAACCCTACCATATGTCTTTGGCAATTCATAACTCGTTGTGTTGCATCCCCACCATCAGATCATCTCCGCCGAGATCCAATAGCCTTCTCTTTCATTGTGTCGGCAATGTGATCGAGTGATAGCACATGATGAGAGTCATTTTTCTCTCTCATCAGCTGCTACATGTCAATCGTTGAATGGAATCACTCGACCCGGGGCATTTACTGCTTAATGTCTGAAAGCAGTGTGATGAATACCATTACCGCCCAACCAATCTACCCCACCCGTTAAACGTCCGTGCAGCTCTGTAACATGATGATTGTCTGATCTGTTTGCTTAAGATCCAACCACCCAACTCACCCCACTCTCATCTTGGCCGATAGCCTCTGTCAAGCCATCTCTTCTGTTCATTTCCAGATCTGACGTTCATTCTTCTCGCTCACCCAAATTGTCCACCTACCCATGCATTCCACGTCCTTTGACCACTCTATTGCCCGATGAGGGAGATGACCAGCTCTGCCATCTTTAGTCACAGTCAGACCCCCAACAACTATATTTAATAGAAAGCATGGCCAGCGGAGAAAAGGACATAGCATGACTTTGTAACTGAATTTATCAGTCATGGGCTCCATCGGTACGAGCACTCCAACCGCCTAAAAGGACAACACAGCACCTGAGCAGATCAGATTCACCCACTGAATCAAGCAAGCTCGTTCATAGACTCCATCAGGTAGTTAAATTCAGTTGGTGGTCAATTATGACCCCTCCATACTTGAATGGCCAAAGTGCCCTAGTATTGTAAATCTATAAATATCTAGAAGCAAGATGTAATCAGGGTTGGCATTTGATGTAAGGTTCAACTTCTGGAGACTGTAGATATTTCGTCACTTGCAGCGTATCATCTTCATTTTCAGCTAATACAAGCTTCTTTTGCTATTAACTGCTCACTGTCCATTTTCCTCTGTTCCAAGCTTGTGCCTGATATGCTGTGTTCTTGATCTTTTGTTGTTTAGCACTAGATAACTGTCATCTTATCTCTGTGTCAAGATATTGAATGCATCATTGAATAAGATGGTCAAGTTTCTTTATATCTAATGCAGGAGAACTATCATCATGTCTTTCCATTAGTAGATTATATTTACATGTTTCTTTACTAGTTGTAGCTGGCCATCACATGGTCTTGTGTATCTGCTAGTGTGGTTAGTATTCTCCATATTCACCTTATATCTAAACTGTGAGCATTGGTGGTCTAAAGCCTTGTAGTCTGAGGGTGTTCATGCATGTCTGGAGTGAAACAAAGTAGAAGTGGTTATCTAGCTTGAACCAAACCATCATTCCTTCCATTAAACCTGCAACAATAGTTGAATTTATATGTTACCAGGCATCTCCGAGCTACAACCTAGGAGACTTTCTTGGAATCCTAATAGGAACTATGGTCTCAAGGAGTGTCAAGTGCTACAGATCGCAATATACATAAGGGTTCGACAGTAGTACTCAGCCTAATAGTTCAGGGCACTAACGAAGGAGGATCAGCCGTACCCTTAGCTATACAACCTGACTACCCTATTGTATGCATGAGTAATCTCCTCAAGTGCTATTCTCAGTGTACTATAGCAGCAAGACGATTGACGGTTTATCTATGGCGAGGTTTCAAGAGAGCCTAGGGGGATTTTGATATACCCATAGGGTACTTGGAAGACAGTCTGTGCGTGGTTCTGTCTAATGCGCTACTACTCGAAGGGGTACCCATAGGGATTACAAGGGAGTCCAACAAGCGTAACCACCTCTTGTATTTCTTGTGTTCATGCCTCCCCAAATCCGCAGGTTTATACACTCAACAACAAATCCCATGCTTTAAAGATGTTAGAACACGTCTCTAGCCAAAAAAACATTCTACTAAAAATGGAGATCCCACCAGCCCTGGAGAGTTGGACCTTCTTCTAGGAGACATCTATCATAAAATGTAAACTATGGAAAGATCCATAATAAAATATTTGGAATTGCAGCTTTAGCCTTTCTCAATGCATTTGCATATGACATCAAAGCTTGTTGGTGAGTTGGAATGCATGATCTCATTGGCATTAGTTACACACCAATACATGTATGTCAGGCCAGTGCTCATTACAGAGGATGAATTTGAGATAAAAAATGAA
Source organism: Pinus taeda (assembly GCA_000404065.3). Taxonomy (NCBI): domain Eukaryota; kingdom Viridiplantae; phylum Streptophyta; class Pinopsida; order Pinales; family Pinaceae; genus Pinus; species Pinus taeda. The sequence goes on along the minus strand of APFE030825373.1, from coordinate 165,186 downwards.
AGCACTCATTTTATGTAGGGAATAATGCCTTCTTCCTCTCAGAAACCCTTGCAAGCATTGACATCCTGCATGTACAGAATGTTGATGGCACTATTGTCCCTCTGATCAAAATGTTAATACATAAAAATTTGGAGACTAAGGAATCTAATCTATCCTAGACTAGTTTCCTATGTGTGCTAAAGAGGGCAAACCCAAACTTTGGTTGCATCACCAATGTTAACATCAGGAGGCCTCTATTACCCTTCATTTGTAAAACATATTGGATGTAAGGTCAAAATCACACTTCTTGCAACTCACGTAGTTGTCAAGGCATATGTACATTGTTGCATGAAGAGCAGGTTTGACATTACAAAATATTAGGTATTTGTACCATTTTTGTCAAATGACCCACCCTCTTTGAACAATGTTGGATTGGGCTTCTCCAAAATCATACATTTCTACATACATGTGTTCTGTCAAAGGAGTTAAGCTATTTCTAGATGGCACTCAATCAATAGTCATTGGATCAGTTGTGCTACCATATCTACATGAAGTCAAACCAATTATTCTTCAATCTAGTGCTTTGGATGCAGCCCCAACGAAGTTGGGGCATGGAAACCCTTACACCCAAAATACCAAAGAAATGAATTAACTGGATACCAACATGTCTCGTTGCATCATGGTTCAATTGGGAATACAAGATTTTAGTTTTCTTTGGGGCCTTGAAGTACTGATTTTGTGTGAGAAATACCATGCAAAATCATTACCATCCTCCAACTCCTACATCTACATTATAAATGGGAAATTGCCTCAATACATCCATACAAATGTAGACTCTAGGTTGTTCTCAATGCAAGCCTTTTATGAAAAAGAAATGCTTTCCTACAAATTTTGTCTAGAGCTATTTTAGATGCTTATATGGGTAGTCACTTTAGTCTTATCAATCTTTGAATAGGTTCTCAAGTTTTATCTAGATAGTTGCATAAGCAATGAATTTTTTTTATTTATTGCACCTTAACTTTGTATGTACTACAAAATTTTTGGAAATAATAACTTTGATATTCCTAATCATGGTGATCTAATAGCTACCATTTTAGGAATTGTTGTAAGCCTTGAGTATTGGATGGCTCCCAGATTGTTACTTTCAAAGGTCCCAACAATAGGTTGAAACATGTTAAGCTTTTGAACAAGTGTTTGGAATCGTTGAATGAACAAGAGCATTTGGTGGTTTGCACATGTGCTCATGAACAACTCAATTCCATGAGGAACATTGAAAGTGATGTGCAAGTTCGTGTTGCTGAGACCCTTGATAGGCTACAACAAGAGATGCTTTTCAACAATATTGAAATGAAGCAATATGACACCACGCCAATAAAATTTGGCAGGGTTTCAGAGATCTCATTAAACAAATTTATGAAAATTGATGCTACAGCTTATGATTCCTTGCAAATTTTTCAAGTTGATAGGCATCCAAGAAGCATGGGCATTGGCAAAGCCAAGGAAGGATTTTTGTTATTTGGCATGTTTAACAAGTGTGTCATTGTCATGGGTTGACGTCTTTTAAGGACTTGGTTCTTAATGCCTATATTAGATATTAACATTTTGAATGGTCGTCTCAAAATTATACCACTGTTGTATCATTATGATGAAATGATGTCAACCTTGCACAACACTTTGAAATCTGTCAAAGATATTCCAAATCTACTCAATATTTTGATGTCTAGGTTATCTGCCAACATTGGATAATTGGACATCATTTTCAAAGAGTATGAGTTCCATTTTAAATACAAGGAAATTTTTTGAAATTGGGATTTCAAAAAGACAACATGATCATTCAGGAATGTCAAATTTGAATATTGTAAGAGAGGCTTTTACAAGCATTACAATTGACCTTGT
>APFE030825373.1:98520-155842 GCA_000404065.3 Pinus taeda | reverse complement strand
TATGGTAAATAAATAAAACGTCCTTTTATACTTACTCAAAAGGTATGGTAAATTAATAAAAATATAAATAAACTAGATGTATGGTAAATAAATAAAACCTCTTTTTATATTTAGTCCATAACCCTCGTTCTATTATGGTAAATCAATAAAAATATAAATAAACTAGACGTATGGTAAATAAATAAAACCTCTTTTTATATTTAGTCCATAACTCTCGTTCTATTTATGTAGGCTCAAGAAAGAGGTTTTATTTAAGTTAATCCTATGGGCCAAATACCATATTTGTAAAAGAGGTATGGTAAATTAATAAAAATACAAATAAATGAGAGGTATAGTAAACAAATAAAACATTTTTTTATATTTACTCCATAAGTCACCTTATATTTACGAATGGTAATGGTAAATTAAATAAAATAAATAAATAAACCGAATGAAGGTATGGTAAAACAAATAAAAAAATTTTTTATTTTTAATATTAACAGATGCAAAAAACATTAATTAACGCCTAATATTAATATTAATAAAAATAAAAATGGCACATGTTATTGACCCATGGTATTCACTTGGAATGTAGCCTATTTAAGTGGGGGAATTAAACCAGAATAGATCCATCTTTACTCTGGATCTACTAACCCCTGAGAGGTATCAAATATCGTGAGATGCAAACTAGCATAGAGTGAAAAAATATTGATCCAATCAAGAGTAAAAATGGATGTTGTAATTTAATGTATGTTGAACATTTTAGCTTGGTTAAAATAAAAATCAACTATTAATTTTATTAATTTTTATAAATTACTAATAGTAATTTTTAAGCTCTAGGTTTATGATCACCCACAGTAATACCAATATCTTACAAGATTTTATAATTGAGTAAAATATTCACCATGCCCGGTGGGAGATTCGCCAAAAAATTATATATACATATTATATTACTGATAAAATCGTCTTCCATTTTTCCTATATACCATGGAGATTCGCCCATTTATTATACTTATAAATTTAAGGGGGTTTCTTAAAATTTTCCCTACCCTTGTTTCATTTTTTAATGAGCTTGACACAAGACAAAGCGCTATGCTGACACCCTTTGTTTCATTTTTTAATGAGGTTGACACAAGACCAGGAACTATCCTCATGACCTTTTTTTCATTTTTTAACGAGCTTGACACAAGACAAGGGACTATGCTCACACATATGTTCATGAACCATACGAGAACATGGCTCCCAAGAGGTCTTCACTAGACAGAAGAACTACACTCCAGGAGGAATACATGTCATTTGGTACCAAGGACAGATCGAGTTCCAATGCCCACAGTACATAATGTACAATACCATCTGTGTGATCATCAATAGATGCAGAGACAAAACAGGGAGACACATAATTCACCTTTGGCGGGGAAGGTACTTCTTGAAAACAAGAGCCAATAGGGGATGATGGTTGCAAAGGAGGTTCCTGGTGACCAATGAATGATAGTTGATCAATAGTCACAATTCTCCCTTCGTGCGGAAAACAAACCACACAAAAAAGTGAAGAAACAAGAGCTCCCATGAAATAAACATAGTCACGTCCAAGGAGAAGATTGAAATATGAGGGACCTTGGACTACCATCACATCGATATAGATAGTATTTCCTCCCAAAGTAATAGGGAACATTAGAAGGTCCCTAAAGGTTGACTGGTTCCTCTGTTGAAAGCCAATAGATTCTGGGTGAGGGGCACAAGCTATGGGTAGCCCAAATCTTGCCAAGTAGTAGAATACATGATGCTAATAGATGTACCTTCGTCTAATTTAGTGCCATGTAATACCATATTATAGGCTTGTACTATGATCTGGAAAGGCACATAATATGGAAAGTGGAAAGCAATCAATCTACTCCAATCAAAAGAGACGACGGGACTACTTGGTGGGGGTATCATATGATTTCCCCCATGCTTTGTAGGAATAGGAGAAGGACTCTCCTGAACAATTGGGATGGACGGGACACTCTTTGATTCATGAGAAGCTGAGGAGATGAGAAGAACATGAGCAGTATGATCACCACTCTCTTCAGGAACAGAGTGATCAATTGAAGGCAAAGACAAGTCCACACTCTTTTCGACTAATGGTTGGTCGGGAACAAACAAAAGAGAGTCATGCTCAGGAAGAGCAGGATGGGCAAGAGATGAATCCAAGTTAATCTCTTTACCAACTAGGAGAGGGTTAGAAGAAAGCCTCTGATAACCAACAACAAGTTGGGGCTGAGGCACTGTAAGGTTTTCCAAAATTTTGGAAGCTTTATCGATAAGAGGACAAAGGTGAAGAAGATTCTTCCCTTCACATAACCTACAGGGGAATATAATCTTTCCCTTCTTCTTACAATCATTAGATTGAGGTGTAGCATCGACATGATCTCCAGAGGTCAATGGGGATGGTCAATTTAGATCTTGAGACCATAACTCTAAGACTTTGGGGATGCCAGGATAGTATCGAAGTAGATGGTCATCCTTTTACAGCTTGCAAGGGAATCTAACCTTCCGTGGAGGATCGAAAGCTTTGTTGATAGGAAGTGCGTTTAGAGCAATAGTTGCATGGTTGACTTCTCACTTATCAGACTTCTTCTTCTTAGCAACCTGGTTACTAGATTTGAAAATTTCACCAGGCAAAGTAGAAGAGGAAGGTGAAGAAATAGGGGAAGAAGGTGAGAGGTCAAATTTAAAATCAACTTGATGTGATTCAAATGAAGGAGACTTTTTCTCAGGAGTTGGGACACTCGATACCACCAAGGTTAAAAATAACTAGACAGGTAAACTAATGGTTAACCCAAGGAGGGACAATGTTGCCATATAAGGAGCACCAGCATTTCCAAAAGAAGGAAAAGGACCAGGATTCCCATACGAGGGGAACTCTTGACTGGTAGACTCTGGGAATGTTGCCATTGGAATCGAATTTTAAAGAAACACTACGGAAGATAACTTTAACCAGGAATATTTCGTGGGAAGTTAATTTTAAGACACTAAAATAAAACTTTTCCTTTTCATATTTTAAGAGTCGAGAAAAGGACGAAAGGTGACGCTAGCTGCTTTTGGAATTAACGAGCTCGAAGGGACAAGTGATCGATGATATTTTCAAATTTAAAGAGTCAGTAGAGATAAAAAATGACTACTTAGGGTACTCTAAGCATAAATATTACCAAGTAATCGTGAACTGTAAAATACCTCCCGACGAATAGAGAATTACGGGTAGGCAATCTCCTTGAATGCCATGTTCATTGCATCATGTTTACAAGGTGGTAGACTTGGCTTCCTACAAATAAAGGATTATAGACCTAGTGGGGTCTCCATTTATATACACAATGGTACGAGGAGCACAAGTCCGTACTAGTGTTGTCTAGTACTAAAGCGAACGATAGCTGCTAGGTTTTAAGACGCTGGAACACATCTCTATCCTAGACCAATGTAATCATTAAGTTTCAATGCTTCCTTAGGTTAATTCGATAAATTTTAACGCTTTATCTTGAATTAGGTTTCAATAACAAGTCCCTACCACTATCATCTGACAAAACTCCTACATGCAGCTATATGAGAAAAGAGATATTTGTCTTCAATGAAAGTTAACACTAATTGAGAGATAGGGAACACAAAATCAATGCAACAATCAAAGAATGAACTCTTTCACTAATATATGTCCTAAATGCACTTAATATTCCCTTAACAACAAAATAAGTCTCATTTCATTTCCATGCCTATGATGATGCAATTCTAGCTTCTTAATAACGCTACTAATGCAATATTTTCGCTTAAGTAAACTAGAATGATGTTCTTCTTCTCATAAAATTCAAAATGAATCTTTCACATAAAGAAATTTAATGAAAATTTTCACAATTCCGAACAAACAAGCATCGATCAAATCCAAAGCATGATAAATGAAACTAAAAGAAACTTTTTCCCTAAATCGAACAAACCAAACACATAAATGCTTCAATCGACAAACCAAGCAATGTAATCTATACTTGGAATGAGAAAATAGACACTTGAAATAAGAGAACGAACAAGACCCTTTCACTCATTCAATTGAAAATGAAGCAATGAAAATGTTGCGACTGAAAGGCGGATTAATTGAAGCAAAAAATCTGAAACTTGTCACAATGAGTAAACAAACAAATGAATGGTAATTGACCTAGATGCCCTAGGGTCATAGAAACCATTCAAAAAACTCAAAAAATAAAGCAATGAAACTTCAAGCCAATCAATCAATCAAAAGCATCAAACAAAGAATCCTAATCACTTATGGGCAAAAGAAGATAGTCTGAGGGTCAAGACACACTCACATTGGAATGGGAGTAATTCTATTTTTTTCTTAACTCAAAGATCAGAGCGACTACCTAACTAAAAACTAGCATCGATCGGCATGACCATCACGGCTAGCCAGACTACAACTAGCACTGCTGGGTTGATCAATGCGACTAGCAAGGCTACAAGTAGAATTGATCAAGGGATTTAAAGAAAAAATAAAAAAGAACTTCACACAAGGCTAGACTTAACACATTAGAGGGTGGGCTAAATCAAACAAGCACACAAACCAAGCTAATGAAGCTTTCCAATCAGGGAGAACACAGGAAAAACGAGCTAAGAGGTAGAAATTAAGAGGGCAAGACACACTAATTATGATCTAGGGGAAACCCTAATCTTCACCTATAGGAAAGAGTGCAATTGCCTAACTAACAACATGTCCCAAAAGGGGGTCGACGTGACATTTTTTTAGAAACTCGCGCTGATCGGCAAAACTTTCAGAAAAATAAATGCACTGACCGAGGATTCAAGGAAAAAAATAAAAATTTTCGAAGGCTAAGACTAGACTTTCCACTGTAAATTTCAGGCTCAGAGCGGTAAACTAGGCAAAGCGGAGAACACTAAAGAGAAATGGTGATATTAGAAAAGTTCAAACAAAACCATAAAATGACAATCATTCAAATAGAAGGATTGGTTCCCGAGTGGAGTCGCTAATTTATGGTGCAGGTAAATTCTTGATGTGGACACAAACAATTCCTCTAGCCCGAGAGAGTGGGTCTAACAACAAATAAACAATGTATGGAAAATCTACTTCAGCTAGAATCAATTAAGAGAGCCTACCTCTTATAACGTTATTCCGCTTGGTGATGATCCTAGTTCCTCACTCCAGCTATCTTCTATTTCCTTCCTTCGAATACCTGAAACAAGCAAACAACAACAACAACAAATGCGATACCATACAATATTATATTCAGCCTTCTTAATAGGTCAAGGAACACTAAGCCATAAAGATGTAAAATGACAGTTCATGTAGGAAATCAATCAATAGTTCCATTTATATAAATCAGAAAGAGATTAAAATTGGTGCCTTGACATTGCTGGTCTCCTCCAATGCATCTGGGTTCCCACACTTCTACTGGCACTTCATGGATAGCCCCAACAATGGAAGTTTTAAGGCCTCTTTCCCTCTAGTCTCAAACCAAACCAAAACCAGACTATTCTCTGTCAAACATACACTAGAACCCTACAAGCTATAGATGACTTTTTGATTATTCAAATTTGCTCCAAAACTCTAACTAGATTTTGCTTGGGAAAAAGAAAGGTTTATATAGCATGGATGGATGGGAGATGGTTTCTCTCATCATGGAAGAAGGTTTATCTATTGAGGTTGTTCCATCTTAATAGGGGAAAGTGTTGGAAAAATCACCGCACCTCTATAGAATCCGTAATTTCCACCCTGGGGATCCTATTTATTGGGTTGTAACGTTTACCAACACCTATGGGTTTTGGTGTAACGGCAAACCTCCACATGGTATCAGAGCTTGGACCCAGGTTCGATTCCCCCGAGCTGCATTTGAGGGGGGGTGTTGGAAAAATCACCGCACCTCTATCGAATCCGTAATTTCCACCCTGAGGATCCTAGTTACTGGGTTGTAATGTTTACCAACACCTGCACGTTTTGGTGTAACGACAAACCTCCACAGAAAGGAGCCTAAACTGATTTCCTCGGCTCTATCCAACCAAACCATCTACTAGAATTCCATTACGAAGCTTCTAGACATGGAAGCTTCGGCCCCTTATTTAAAAAACCTTCCAAAAGAGGATCAACGCTATTGGAAAAGGGCTCAGTCACTCCAATCTGCACGAGGGCTAGTTCTAATCTTTGTAAATCAGCGCGAGGAGAAAACAAGTCACTAGCGTTGGTCTTGTAAAGTAGGATAGAAGAAAGATTCTTGGGAAATGGTGTAAACGGGAATTATTCTGATCATGAAGAGAGAGATACTGGGAGTTTCTTCATGATGGGAAAGCATGTCGGGTACACAGCATAGGTCATGTAGGATCATAGCTAGGGAGTACAAGGAAAGTGAAAAAATGATGTGTAACATGGGGACGGCTCGAGAAGGGTATACAAGTCAACAAAAGAATGAGCCGGTGGTGCGTGTGACAAAATTTTCTATCATTGCAGGACATTTATATAAATGGACTCGAATGAAATTTTGTGACATTATGTACCTAAGTTTGAACGAAACAACATCCTCGTTGAAGATCATGGAGGAGCTGTGGGAGGAAATTATGTAGGAAAAGCAACAGTGCAGAAGATTTTACTTGCTGGGTTGTGGTGGCCGACACTGCATAAGGATTCCAAGGCATACTGTAAGGCATGTGACCCATGTCAGAGGATGGTTAGGCCATCACAGAGGTATGAGCTACCTCTAAATCTGCAAGTGTCATTACAACCATTCGAGAAATGGGCCATTGATTTTGTAGGCCTAATTTGGCCTCCAGGAAAGAAGATGGGTGCGTGGTATATCATCACCGTGACGAAGTATTTGACCAGATGGGCAGAGGCGCAACCCATGAAAGACTATACAGGGGTAAAAACAATGAAGTTACTCTTTGAATATATGCTGACTAAGTTTCATTTCCCAAAGATTTTGATGAGCAATCATGGTACACATTTCCTTAATGAAACGATCAACGCGTTGACGGAGGAATTCCAAGTTTATCATCGAAAGAGCATGCCATATCATCCACAGGATAATGGGATAGTTGAAGCATTTAATAAGATATTGGAAAATGCGCTGAGGAAGGTTTTGAATGCACAAAGGAATGATTGGGATGTGTGCATACCCGGAGTGCTATGGACTTACATAACTACTTGTAAGAAACTGATTGAATAGACACACTTTAGGCTGGTTTATCGCATAGAAGTTGTGATGCCAATGAAGTATATTGTACCTAGTCTATGCATAGCAGCATTCTCAGGAATGATGGATCATGGAGCCTTAGAAGAGAGGCTTGTGCAGCTAACAAAGCTTGAAGAAGATAGGTTTTTGGCTGGATTCCATCAGAAAGTTCAGAAGGAGTGCAAAAAGGCATGGCATGATCAGCACATCAAACTGCACACCTTCAAGGTAAACAATTTGGTTTTATTCTATGACAAGAAGTTTGATAAATTTCCAAGAAAATTTTAGATGCATTCGTTGGGGCCATATGTCATAAAAGAGATCACCGATGGTGGAGCAGTTCAACTGGTGCAACTGAATGGAGATCTATTTCCAGGGAAGGTAAATTGCATTCAATTGAAGCCATACACTAGGGATCTAGCTAGATGACAATATGGTGGAAGCATAGTCTTAGTGCTCCAGGTAACTGAAAGGAGGTGCGGGACTATAAACTACATTTCTCGGGTTGTAGAACTGTGCAATTGGGGGACTATGTGGGCTAGAAGAATGTCATCGCATCAGCAAAAGAGTGTAGGGAGCTGCACTATAGGGGGAGAAACAATGTAGGGCAGCCAAAAAGAGACTGTTATGGTCACTATTCATGATTTGACAATAACAAAATGGCTAAGAGGAGCGGGGGGGCAACATTTAAGGTGGAATTTAAATATGAGATCTTTGAAATCTGTTGCCAATCTAGCATTTATGAGCGGATTTTGGGGGGAACGGTCGGATTTGAATTTGAATTTGCCTGTAAATTACAGATAGGGGCATAGAGGACATTGACATTGAGGGTGTAGACCCTATCTCAAAGCTACCAGAATACATCCCTCCACGCCGAGGTAAGGTGAAGATCCAAAAGGACCCAAATGAGGGAAAGTTTAAGCTTAATACACCACTGCTACGGGAAAATATCGTGTTTGAAGGACCGCGCTTGGCACACGTCCCCCACATAAAACTTGAATATTAGGACTTGGCAGACATGAAGCAGTTCCCCCACCTAGCTACTGATAATTTCATGCAGAGGGTATTATATAAGGATTCGTGTGTCACCACACTAGAGCCAGTGAAGTGGATTCATGGAGTAGAGAAGACAGGATTGTTGAACCTATTATGGGTGTCGCATTACCATCGTACACCCATAGATTTGATACTTATCAAATATTTGTTGTGACTAGTGCATGATGGGTGCCTTTGGTTGGAGGAGCCAATCCCTATAACTAATATGTTGATCCATAGGATCACCCGACTGCCCCATTCAGGACTAAATCTGACCAAGGCATTTGGCGGAAAGGTGTGTGAGCGCGACCTCGTTGAGAGAATGAAGGACACGTTTAATCTTGTCAAGAACCCACACAAATATTCAATTTCAAGCATAACCGACCCTCCAGTGAAGGTAGCCACCTAGATATTGGCTGGGAAAGTAATGATGAAGTGTTACGCAGATGAGGTGCTGGCACTAATTTTTTCATTTGTGGCCCTGTGCATAAAGGGTGTACAATTTAATTGGGCATGCTACCTGTTAGCCTCCTGCTGCAGCAGGTTACTCATATTTCATGATGGACATTTTACAGGCCAAATATGTCATACTTTGCATGCTGCAATGCTCCATATTTGCTAAACAGTCACCATGCAAAGAAGGCTACTCAGAGTTCATCTAACTGCTTTCCAATTTTGAAGAGTCATTCCAGTTTCGTAGAATTTTCAGCTAAAGGGAGGTCTGAACAGCTTAATCTTGGTCTCCCTAGGTTTCAATTTCCTATTTTAGAATATAGATAATGAAAATCTGTCCAAACAACTTAATCTTGGCAGATGCTTAGATAGGTAGAGAATCAAAGGAACCCAACTGCTTAATCTGGGCCCTTGGAAGAAATAAGGGTAGTTTGTAGATAGGAAGGCATAAAAGAAAAAATTGAAATGCTGGGTCTACAAGTCTAAATGCACCTAAACCAGAAGAAGAAAACATGTTAGGTAAGTAGGCTGGGTAAGTAGTTTTGAGGTTGCAGAATCTGGATTTCTATTCATTGCCATGTTTTAAAGTATCATCTCTACTCAGGTCACAGTCATCAAGCATTTTTCATATGAAGGAGCTCAAATCAAGCATAACTAACTTCCCTTTCTTCCTCTTCCCAAAATCATTAACTAATTTCCCCAAAAGAGGTCAAGATTTTCTTGATATCTCTTAGTTTCATCATTCTCCATGTCATTAGCCTCGGTCAAGATCTGCTTCACTCAAGGAAGATCCATACTTTCTCTATAAGGTTCTATCTCCCCTTTAAAGCCTAAGATCTCTGAAACTTAGCGCTTTCTTGTCATCTCCATATTAACTACTGACATTATTATTTAACTCCTTATATTTTCCACATCCCCCTACTAAAACTATGTAGATAATCCCCTTATGTAAATACCCCCTCCCCCCGGTTGAAATATAACCATAAGTACTTCTCTGGGAATTACTAAGTCACCTGGACTTTAGTAAAGAACCCTCCTTCTGCGTAAATTTCCATTCCCAGGTGTTTGGACCCCTTCCAAACACTAAGAAAACCCTTTCCAAATGCAAAACCGCCCCCCGCACATTCTTCTTTGGAAATTATTAATGTTTGTTTAATAAATTTCTACCACGCAAAACACAGTTAACCCATTTTCTAAATTCCAAAACCCACAGCGCCGCGAAAAATCAAACTTTTAACACGCGCGTGCTTTTACTAAACCCTGCGCATCTCCCTTTTCCGTCCACCGTCGGATCGCTCCCCCCAAATCCGACGACCCTTGTTCACATCGGGTGCCCCATTGTGGTGGTAGGTTACCACCCGACGTCCGACGGTTTTACCGTCATACACCGGGACAGGTGGCAGCCTCCCATTGCATCGGGCCGCCCCCGACAGAAACCACCTCCGTACCAAAGGCGGTCCGATGCACAGGCAAAACCGCCCTCCCCTCACATAACAGGAGCGCCACCTCAACCTGCCACGTCACCCCACCGTACTGCCACGTCACCTTGATGACGTCAGCGTGCTGACGTCATATCCATACCAAAGGACCCCACTGCTGACGTCCGCATGTTGACGTCATCCGCCATACTACTGATGTCAGCAGCCAAAAAACCCAAAATTCGCGCAAGCGCAAAAGTCAAGCTTTGGAGCTCCGAAATGAGAAACGGAGGCAGTTTTCGATGGAAATAGGCCATATTGGGGAATCGTCAGGGAATCTTTTGATTCCTTGGCCCTTTTTATGCTGAAAAGGCCCGAAATTGCTCAATTTCGCCAAATTAAACTGATTTGAAGACAGAGAGAGACCAAAGACAGAGATTAAAGAGTATCAGATCAAATTTGCAGACAGAAAGCACGTCAAAGAGTATCAGGAAGCGGCGAAGACCATCAATGTAGCGGCAAAGTGTATCAGAGGAGATTTTCTCAGGGCTCGAGGCAAATCCAACATTAAACCGAAAGCTCTGAAAGTCAAGAAGCAATTGAAGACGCATTGAAGGCTCACCAGCACAAATGACTGCACATTAAACTCACAGAAGATCAGTGGACCAGAACTCAATGCACAGTGGTGATAGAACCACTGCACCAAGTCACACAGGACACCTCATCAACTCAACTTGATTCAGTTGCCTCTAGCACAACCCAAAGGACTTACTTGCATTTAATTCCAGCAATGATTAGGTTTTAGAAAAGCTTTTTGGCAGACCTGTTTAGGTCAATTGTAATAAATGACTCCAGATATTTTGCTTATATATACCACCTTGAAAAATGTAGTAGGGGTTGGTTGGTTGGTTGTTTGTTGATCAGTAGCTTGATCTTTGTTATTTCGATCCTTTCTCTCAAGGAGAGACTCACACTGTAACTATGATGCTTCTATAACCAAAGATTGCTGAAAGCATGGATTCTGAAGCTGTCTGTTGTGTTTAATTGGCCGAGGAGTGATTGTGGAATTCATGTGCTTCAACATGGTTCAATAAGTGTTTCTTAACTCTGTTAGTCTTATTCATGTTTGTTTTATCAGAGATCCGCCCTCTAAATTGCAGAAAAGAAGAATAGCTTAGGATTTGCTTAACTGCACCTTAGGCTCAATTTCTGAGATTTTTTCATGTTTTCATCAGGAATAGTTATGAACATGCATACTTAAATGATCTTGTTTACACTGTTTCTTTCACTTATGAATGATAATTTAGGAATTCTTAACTACTCCTAGATAACCATTCTTTCACTTCTCCTCCTTGTCAGTTCTGTTGAAAGATTCTTAATTGCTTTTCATCCCTGACCATCATTCCATCCTTCAGCAAATTGATCATTGTCTCATGTGTGGCTACCTCGCTCCACAAGCCTCTTGTGACCAAGAAACGACACCAGCAAGTCTTAATCCATGACTCCATGCCCAATGGTTTGAAACTTATCACGCTTTACCTTGCCTCTCTGCTTGGAATTTCTACCTGGCATACACCTTCCATCCAAACAAAACAACAAAACCCCTTGTACCCAACAACTAGCCTAAAATCATCATCAACAAAGTTAAATCATTAAGAGAGAGCCCTCTCTGATTGCAGGTGGGCTAGAACCTGCAACGTAAAGATTGGTTTGTGGTTACCTCGGCCGTATCCCTACAGGAGCTTAGGGACAACCTGAGTGATAACAGTTTGTACGAACCTCGGGTTGATAATTAAAAGTTTGTAGCCTTGGGAGTTGCAAAATTATTTTGGAAATATTAGGGCTCATCACATTTTGACGTCGTTGTCGGGGAGGTGTCAAAGTATGCATTGTTTTCTTCCGTAGTTGATTCATTTATTTTTACTTTTTGCAAAAAAAAAAAAAAAAAAAAATTCATTAGGCATATTTAATTTCAAAAGTAGAAAATTTCATTGCATTATAGTTTTCATTCAATCATAAAAAAAAACTCTATCACCAACCCACCCCCCATTTGATCACATGGTGCAGTAAGAGCCATATCACCATCTACTTTTGTAGGTAGAAAAAGAAGAAGAAGATATGGAAAATAATGTAGAAGAAATGGATGGAGAAATAACAATGAGGAAGATCCTCTCGGATTCCCCATTCAAGGTACTCATATCAATGTGCACATGAAGAATATCCCTCCATGTTTTCTTCCAAAATTTAATGATCTAAGGTCAAATGATTCAGAAACCTTTCTCTTTGAATTTGAAATTATTTGTAGATCTTATGGTTACTTATTAAAAACTAAAAAATTGAGATTTTTTCCGGTAACATTGAAGGATAGATCTCTTAAAGGGTTCATGAGTTTAGGGACTAATTCAATAAGATCATGGAATGATATGCAAAATATATTTCTAGAAAAATATAAAGATCACGATCTTAAAGAAGAAACATTTAGAATGAATCAAAGAGAAGACGAGAGCCTTGAGTATCTAATAGAAAGGTTCATGTATAATGTTAAGAGGGAAAAACTACATAATTTAGGATCCGACACACTAAAAACCCTCTTACTTAGAACAATTAGGGATGAATGGATTAATATCCTTGATCTCATGGGTAGAGGTGATGTATATCAATTATCATTTGAAGAAATTTGTAAAAAAATGCAAACACATATCAAAAGGAATGGAAACAGTAGGTAAATCAACATCAAGGTCGGTAAGTCAAGCTAAACTTGGAAATTTTCTTGATAAATTTAAAACATAAATTCTTAGAAATTTAAGTGAACAAGTAGAAATTTTAAGAATACAAAATGAGAAAAAATAAGAGGTTGATATTAGTGTTGTCCATGCAGAATCACATGATGTTAAATGTTTCTCCTCATTACCAGGATTGAAGGAAGTTCACCAAGAGGAAAATGGAGCAAGTCAATTGCCAATGTAGCTATTTTATGTAGGTCCAAGAGGACCATGACAACCTAGTCAACCTAGTCTAATGCAAGAGCCTAATTCACAATTTCAAGGTTATGCATATCCACCTCAAAGTAATTGGAACACACCCTTTCCTTGGCAACATTGGCCATCTCAACCCCAAAACCAATCTTGGCAACAAGGTTGGCAAGGAACTTATGGGAGCCATCCACAATATCTTCAGTATTTTCCTCAATATCCTCCATACCCAACTCCATGTTATCCATACCATTCATCTCCATCACAACCATAACCTCAACCACATCCATTTCAAATATCCACTCCCACTCAAATACATATACTACCATTTCCAAACCCACAAATTGAAGGAGCTCAACCCACTTACAATACTGAGGTACAACACCTCCAAACATCTCCTCTTGAGATCAATGGTATTCACCATATATCAGGAAGAGTATTGAAAAAAAGAGATTATCTTGATATCATTGATTGAATGCATCCAGAAGAAGAAGGTTCAAATGAGAAGACCACAAAATCATGGGCTGCACTTGATGAAGAGTAGACATCAAAATTAAAGATCGAGAGAGCTCCCTCATGGTTACCATCAAATCCTCCATGTATTCAAGAGAACAATCAGCAAAAAGAGGAAGATTTGAAGGTCATGGTAGAAGAAGACATGAAGAATGATCCAGATAAGCAAGAAAACCAAGGAAATCCAATTTATATTGAGGTTTGGTTCCAGAAAATCAACAAGATGGAGCATTACTCTCTTCTTCAACTATGCTTGATTCTTTCAAAGTCGAATCATTTGGTCTCTAAAATCTAGGTACATGTCAAAGCATACATTTCAAGCCTACACATCATTTTTTCTGTCATCTTGATGTGCACATGGCTCCATTGGAAGTTTTCTTATACTTGAAAGTGATTTTATTTTTCAAGTAGGGTAGGGTAGAAAAAAAATGAAAACTAAGAGAAAAAAATTAAAAATTTCAAGTGAAAACCTCTTTGAGGCACCTCGGATTGGCTCATTGATTGAAAACCTCCATAAGGCAGTCAATGGGTTCGAAAATTAGAAAAAAAAGAGGAAAAAAAGAAAATATCCTAGGTGAAAACCCCCTTTTAGGAGCCTAGGTAGACCTACTAGTTGAAAACCTCATTGAGGCAGCTAGTAGGCCTACAAAAAAAAATGGGGTGGGGGGGGGGAAATCCCTGATCCATGTATCTATTTGATGAATGTAGGCGCTCTCCAACATCTACAAGGAACAAAAACAAGTTGACACCAGAGAAAGAAAAAAATAGGTGAAACCTAGTCAAAAGAAGTCAAATTTTGATTTTCTCCTCCTTTTCTCAAATGATCCAACAAGGCCAAGGCCATGCCAATCCATCACCCTTATCTATTTCCACTATACACCCATCATTCTCAAGCTTTTCCTATTCAGTTTGCTTGTTGTCCTAAAAACCTACAGGAAGGCTATGTTTTACTATAGGAAACAAAAATACATAGAGAAGGAATTTATTTTTTTCATAACTTGAAAACCATGCATCCATTTGAAAAGTTTTTTCATGGGGAGATGCATATGGATGATGCTAACTTGCCAAAGAAAGTTTGGCAATTTCAAGTGCATGGTTTCCAAGAAATCAACATCCATCACCTTCAGCCATTTTTAGTTTTTCTCGAGATCTGTTCATCCATTGACCAAATGTTTTGATGGGGAGGTGCATAATGGTGATGGTGACATGCTCAGAAAGTTTCAGGTCAAACCATTCTACCGTTTGGGATATATGGACAAAACAAGTCTACTACAAGAGGTTGTCCTAAATTGCTACAGGAGTTTCCTGTAGTACTACAAGAAGTTCTAAAAATCTACAGGAAAGGTAGTTTGATGGAAAAATTATGATGCAGACCTGTTTTGGGAGACGATAAAAGGACATTGACTTCACCACATTTCATCCAACACCCATCATGACCATGACACTCTATGGCCACACCTTCCACTCATTCCAATACCTGTTTACCCTCCAACAGAGAAAGGACACAAACATTGAAAAAAAGGGCAGCTACAATAGTCTATTTGGAAGTAGCAACAAGCTCCAGGCATAACCTTTAGCACCATGATTAAAAGAGGAGAAGCATAAATATAGGCACAATGGAAATCTCCAGAGCTCAGCAACAATAGAGGAAGCCATCACCTACACATCAACAAGAAGACAACCCATCAACAAAATAAGATAAAAAAAAAAGGAAAAAAAAAAGTCAAGGAGATGTACCCGAGTCATGAGAAGCACAACAACATTAACTCAGCAAAAACATGCATGTCTCTCCAACGACCATCTGGTATGTATAGGTATGTAATATTCTTGACCTTTTCTCTTGAGCATATTATACTTAGAAATTTGTTGTCAATGCATGAGAGATGAGGTTTTATAAGCTAAGGATGGGTCAGCAGTGTCAGCCACCTTCAACTAGTTAATTGTAGTTCACTCCTTCACTCATGCAATGTTGAAAATTCAAATTATGAAGGGTGATGATTTCAAGGAATGAGGACAACAATTAAAAGAAGAAATTTTTTCAAAGGCCAAGTCACCATAGCACTCCAAGCCCTCAATCCATTTCATATTCACTCTCTATCCATCATTCATCAATCCCATTTCATAATTTCAAGAACAAACCCTATCTCACCTTTAAAATTTCTTGAAAAATCAAATAGAGGATCGTCTCCATTTTCACAAACCTACATCATTTTTCATCACTCCAATAGAGTTAAAAGACTCTAAAGGAAGAAGGAATGACTACTACAGGAAGGTAGAATGCCACTACAAGAAGAAAGAAAGAAAAAATTGTGCTAAAACTCAAAAAGATAGTGCCTAAGAGAGACCTAATCAAAACAAATAACTCCAAGGCCATTAGAAAACCATCTAGGCCAAAACAGAGAAGAAGAAGGCAACAAAAGGAAATGAGGCATCCACCATCAAAACAAAACTCAAACTGCAATGATGAAAAGAGACTTTCTAAGAGGTCTCTAATCTCTTTCTAGCTTTTTTCCAAGGCCTAAAAGATGTTATAGAAATGAGAGAAAGGCATGGGAGTCAGGTTGAGGGCATGTCCTCTATTTTAACAGGATTTCCTGTAGGTTTCCTGTAGTTTTGACAGGAATTACTTCAGGATGTCCTATTTCTCATCTAAATACATTTTGAAGGTTTCAGAGGTTTCCAAATGGTGGAACAAGGTAGCAGAAGGTTGATAAGGATGTGGAAGACCTTTCCAAATTGAAAAATATTCAAGAACCATCTTGATAAGGGGAAGAAAGCAAACAAATGGTCTCAAGAAACAAGGATTTTTCTTTACAAATATGTTTTTGGGCTTGTCCTTGCAGAACTTATAGACAAGATTCTTAATTCACAAGAGAGAGGCCACCAGGGACATGAATGGGGCACAATGAGGTCACTAAGTTGCTCAGAGGATGAGCAACACTTTCAATAGGGGGGTATGATGGGCCTCTAAATTAGACATAAATTAAGGCCCATGCCTCTAAATTAAGGATAAATTGAGGCCTATGACCATCCTTCAGAACGTTAAACCTCTCTTTTTGCATTAGATAATGTATTTTTAACTTTAATATATTCATTAGGAAGGTTTATGAACAATTTCATATTTGTGCCTAATATTATTTATTTGTGTGGAATATTAAGAATATTTGGCAGATTATGAAGATTTGGAGGAGGAGATAATTTAGGGACTTTCTCCCTACTAGAAGAGGATCACTATCAAATAATATATTAACAAGATATTATGGAATTATGGCACAGATTGTGGAAGTCCAATGATTGAGAAAACCTAGGAATGTGTTCCCTCCCTTTTAAGGCAGATTCCTAGTATTGGGAACCAGATGCACTAATCAAGGCATTTTTGTGGGGAAAGCTTCCTCCATTCATGGGGAATGATTCCTAATAATTTTTTATAATTACCAAGTCGAAGTTTCCTCTAGGGGTAGATTTTGATTAGTGTTCTTGTGGAGAGAACTCGTATTTTTGTAGCTCCATTGTATTTTCTTGTAGGGATGTAATTGTATTGATGAAAATAATGAAGATTGTGTTATTTTCAGCTTCTAAATATTGTTCTCATCCATAGGTCTCTTAGTTTATTTGTACTTAGCCATCCTAGGAGCCTCATATCCCTTTTGTATCATTTTATTTCCCTCTTTTCACTTCTTATTCACATGCATTTCTTGTTTTTTTCTTTCCATTTTTCCATTTAGTATTAATGATTTCTTATCATAGGATTGGGTTAAATGGTTGATGTAAGTTCTTTTGCAGGATCACAAGAATCATGTAAGCCTTGAAAAATATTTGGAAGGTCATAGTAATCATTGAGCTACTTGGATTAGCCTTCATATCCCCAAATCTAGATTTCTGGAACTCCTTTGTGGTAAAGAATGGTAAATTTCTACTATTTTTTAGAGCATGCTAACGAGCTTCAATCGAGTTGGTTCCACTTGCATTATAGTTTTACTATCTCACTAGTTCTCGAATTTCTGGATTCGCGACTAGTAATTTTCCGCTATTTTTTACCATGAGTTAACAGAGGTATTTTTTGAGTGATTCCACTTGGAATGGGGACCTAAGACATCATAGTCAATTAAAAAATTTGTCCCATCCAATTTGGATTTTATTTTCTTGGTCATTCGATCAATCATAATTTCGTATGGTAAATCTATAACATCCTATAGTAAAATAGGGGATCCTGTAGGAGAACTAGGAGATTGTATAGGAGAACTAGTACATCCTATAAGAAATCCTGTAGTAGCCTGTTTTAGCCTGAACTGAGAAAAACATCATTGAAGTTGGGATCAAGCCCCTACTTGACCTCCAAGACATCAAAATCATTGTACCCCTCTTCCTCCACACTTGTCTCCGCTGCTAAAGATCAATGAAAGATTAGCATTTGGATTTATAAAGGAAAAATATTAAAAAAATGAGTTCTTTTATATTTACACATGCACACAACAGTTAGTACTCTCTAGATCAGATTCATGCTTAGATTAGTTAAAACATCACATGTGACAAATAGGGTTAAAATAAAGTTCTTTTGTAAGCAAAGTGTGTTAATAAGTAGATAGAGGATTTCATGTTATTTTACAAGAATTTTTAAATTCAGCCTTTCATTCCTCCAAATAGGTAGCATTTATTTTCTCTCATGATAGCAAAGGAAGGAAACAGTGTATGCTCCACATATAGAGTCAATACTTCTTAAGTTTGTATGAACCTCGGGTTGATAATTAAAATTCGGTAGCCTTGGGAGTTGCAACCTTCTTGTTGCAATATTGAGGATCATCACCCCCTGCCCCACCCCGACACGTAACGACCCACTGCCCTGGCCGACCGTTGGGTCGCCGAGATGGGTCGGGGGATGGGCGCCAGCCCCTCCTGCTCCACCCCATAGCCCAATGGCCCATCGGGGTGGTGGGCCGATTGTCGGTGGGCCGTTGGGCTGCCGTGGTGGGGCAGGGGGGCTGGCGGCCAGGCTCTTACCCCATGGGCCCCCAACCCTCCTTCATGGGCCCGTTGGGCCGCCAAGAGGATGATTAGGCCCACCACACCCACTGCGGACATAGTGGGTAAATCTGTATTATTTAAATTTTCAATTTCGAAAAAAAAAATCATTAAACTTATCTAATTTTAAAACTCGCACAGAGAAAAAAAAGAAACTAACCTTTCAAATGCGATAATCCTCCATTGGATATATTGTTGATAGTAATGTATCTTCTCCACAAATTCACTCTATGTCTTTTAACGAACCTCAAAAAACCTTGATGTGAAGTGAGGAATAGTGATAATGAAATTTATTATATAGCAAAAATTATGGAATTGTTTTACCGTACGGTTAATGTGGGAGTAATTTGTTTTCATAAAAAATTTAACATGTAAATTTTGTTATGGAGATATAGGGAACTATGATAAAGCTAACGTTACGGAATTGCTTTACAACATGGTGAATGTGGGATTAATTTTTTTAGAATGTATAATAGAAAATTAAAAAAAACATTCAATTGTCTAGTAAATATTATATAGCTTAAGTAATAAATTAATTTAGGTAAAAAATTTAGTTTACAATTTTAAATTTAAAAGATTTATTTCATAAGAAAATTTTATTTAAAAATATTCTATAAATTGTAGAAGAAAATTATGGAGGGAAATATATGAAACAAAATTTTTGGATTGAAAAATTTTGGCGATTTTGTTTGGAGGGAAACCTTGGAGGGAAATTTTCATTCTTTAAGCTATATATTATCATTAGGAGATTCTGCATTTGTATCATTCAACCTCTTCTATTTGAAAGGCATGGATTCTTCTGATAATGAATTTTCTCTTTGTGAAGCATCAACATCTTCATCGCGTAAATTTCTCTTTGTGAAGTTTCTCTATTGATATTGATGAATATAACAGAAATTATTCCACTATGAATAGAGAGTCAAATCTTCCACTTGTCCTAATCCTAAGGACTATGAGAGAAGCACTGATGAAAGATGAGATGAAGAATTTCAAATAAATAAATATTCACAGTTTCCACTTAGTCCTAATCCTATGGATTATGAGAGGCACAGTGATGAAGAGCATGATGAAGAATTTCAAACGAATGGAGTGTCACGGTATCCACTTAGTCATAATATTATGGACTATGAGAGCAACAATGATGAAGAGCATGATGAAGAATTTCAAAATAATGGAGTGTCATGGTTTCCACTTAGTCCTAATCCTATGGAGTATGACATCAATAGTGATGAAGAGCATGATGAATAATTTCAAAAGAATGGAGTGTCATGGTGTCCATTTAGTCCTAATCCTATGGACTATGAGAGTAGTAGTGATGAAGAGCATGATGAATAATTTCAAATGAATAGAGTGTCACAGTTTCCACTTAGTCCTAATCCTATGGACTATGAAAGTACCATTAATGAAGATCATGATGAATAATTTCAAAAGAATGGAGTGTCACAGTGTCCACTTAGTCCCAATTCTATAGAATATGAGAGTAGCAATGATGAAGAGCATGATGATAATTTCTAAGGAATAGAGTGTCAGAGTGTCCACTTTGTCCTAATCCTATGGACTATGAAAGCAATAGTGATGAAGAACATGATGAATAATTTCAAATGAATAGAGTGTCATGGTGTCCACTTAGTCCTAATCCTATGGATTATGAGAGTAGTAGTGATGAAGAACATGATGAAGGTTTTCAAATAAATAAAGAGTCATAGTTTCCACTTAGTCCTAATCCTAAGGACTATGAGAGCAGTAGTGACGAAGGACAGGATGAAGCACTTAATCCTAATCCTAAGGACTATGAGAGTAGCAGTGAAGAAGGGTAGGATGTAGAATTTTTCAGTAAGTAAACAGTCACATTTTCGACATAGTCCTAATCCTATGGACTATATAAAGAGTAGCACTCACAATGCACATGATGAAGAATATCCAATAAACATAGAGCCAAATTTTCCATTTAGTCCTAATTCGAAGGACTATGACAGTAGCACTGAAGAAGGGGAAGATGAAGAATATCCTCCAAGTCAGTATTTCAAAAGCACAGATGATCATAGTGAGGATCACATTTCTCAGAATGATGATGAAAATTCTTATACAAATGATGATCCAAACATGGAGATGTTGCCAGAAAATATTGTATCGAGGAGTAGGAGCATACCTTTTCGTATCAATCCAAGATGTTCTATTTATACAAGGGGTAGAGCAAAATATCTGACGAGAAGAAGTTCTATCAGCCCTCTTATTTCAAGTGAATGTTGTCAAAATTATTGCTTGAAACATATGGAGTTCAATTTTTCATTAGAGAAAAGGAAGATATATTTTTCAACGAATAAAAGCATGCAAAATTCATATTTAGTGGGGTGCATGCAATCTACATTGTCAGGTTATGATTATCATATTGGGTCTTTATTTATCTGTAGAAAGGCTTTCAAATTGTTTCATTCAATGGGTAATTTTCATCTCTCAAGAATCTAAGAAAATTTGGAAAAGGATACCACATTGTAATTATAAGTATGTCATACATGATATTTTGGGCCATTATCAAATACCACAATGTCATTGATGAAAGATTTCTTTTCAAAGCATGGAGAGTGTATGGAAAATAGAGATACAATACATATTCCAGATAATTTCTCAAGACAAGAAATCTACAACTTATACAAAGAATATGCAGAAGGTGATGAGGGACATGTTCGATTTATTACATATCAATATTTTGTGAAGGAATGGAAGAAAGAATTCAACAATGTCCATATTCCTAAGAAGACAAGGATGGATATTTGCAATACATGTGCTTCTCTTAATAAGAAAGGGATAAATGTGAAGGGTCATAAAGATGTAAGCATTCATAACTTCAACTTTTAAATTGTATAATCATCAACTACGAAAATGTATTTCTTAATGAATTTGTTTTATGTTGTGTAGATTCCATTGTCAAAGAGCTTCAGGAGCATCGTGAACAACAAACAAAGCAAAAGGAAAAAGTTGTACAAGCATCGAAAGAAGTGTTATGATAATCCAAATAAATATTTGGGTTTGATAATTGATGGTATGGACCATAAGAAAACACTTTTACCACATTTTTTTCACACACCCAAAAATTTATAGGAGGAAAATTTTATTCAATATCACTTGGTCGGTTGTATGGTCGTTAATGGGAAAATGTTGCCAAGGGTTTACTTCACAACTCAAATATTCATAATGATGCAAATCTAACAATAACCATAATTCATGATGTGCTTTCTCATTGGTCTGGTAATCTTCTTGAAGTTTTGTATCTAAAATTGGACAACACTTGCCTTCAAAACAAAAATTAGATTGTTTTTGGATATCTAAACATGCTTGTTGAATTGAGAAATTTTCAGAAGGTAAAAGTTGGTTTCCTTCTTGTTGGGCACACTCATGACGATATTGATAAGATGTTCAGTCATTTTTCAGTCACATTGAGGAAGAACGAAGTTGGGAGCTTTCCATCATTAATTGAATGTATTAAGAAATCATACATGCCAGATCCTACTTTTGATGTGTTGGAAGAAACAGTTGACATGCGAAGGTTTATTCTGAGATCGCAAGGTGAGGATAAATGCATTGAACAAATTGATGACATTAGCTTCCAACATCAATTTCATATCAAAAAAATTGATGGGAAAACACTAATATGGGGCGAGAAGTATTCAACTACTGCAGAATGGGCGCCGTCATTAGGCTTGGAATTTTTTAAGTTCGTTCGATATCATCCAATATTTGCATCAATTATAATGTTATTACAATCAGTTGCTGAAGTTCATAATGCATGTAGCTATAATAGAGTTATACATTATTCTGATTGCCTAGAATAAATTAAAAAATGTATTATATATACATATCATTACTTTGATATTGTTGATTCAATTTGGTGGGAGTATTGTTTCAATAATCAAAGTGATGCCATCTGAAGAACAACAAATGAAGATATACCTTTGAAAAATCCATTTATTTTTCCACAAAATGTGTCAAATGAACATGAGGAAAGAAACATTGTTTAACAACAACAATCTCAAAGTATTATTAATTCTTCACAGGAAGAGGAAAGAGAGATGTATATTGGTTCTAGAAGATCTCGTGCACAACATGAAGCCATGGAAGAACTTTACAGGGGTTTAGTATGGGATATTGATGAAGATGATGATGATGATGATGATGATGGTTAACGTCCACTGAGACCAAACATTGGTCTATCGGACCTAAAGAAACAAATTAAGGAGGTTTGCATGATCACAATGCTAGCAGATGAAGATCCCAATGGCTATCCATTTTGGGTTGCTAAGGTTATAAAGATCATTATAGAAAATGAAGATGTTACAAGTGTTGAAGTACATTGGTATTCTACAAATACACACCCATCAATGGTGTGTATAAGCTAGAGATGGTAATTGATAAGGATTCAGTTTTACTGGCATTTTTTAAAAATGTTGAAAATTGACCCTAAAAAAAACCATCATTTCAGTATCAACACTTTTTGTTTTTAGGGTTTTTTTTGCACAAAAAAATCGTTTTCGCTGAAATTTTTAAACATGTTCAAAATTAACCCTAAAAAAAAACCCCATCGTTCCAGTATACACACTTTTCGTTTTAACACTGCTTTTCATGTTTTTTTGGAGTTTTTGGCCAAAGTTCCCATTTTGAGTTTATAGTTTCCATTTCAAAGTTTACATTGTTTTAAGAACATCTACGATGAAATCCACTATTAATTTGCGGTTGTGTTCACAACTCGAACAGATAAATATCAACTGAATCTTTAAAGTATAAATCCACTAAATGTAGTACACAAATAGAACAAATAAATGTTATAACATGTATGTGATTGTTATGAATAAACCTCGCATATATACACGCTTCCTCTATACAAAACCTGAACACTGAATTATTGTAACACTGAACCAATCACTATACCATACATAGATCATTGAATTGATCACAAATCACTGAATCAATCATAAATCATTGAATCAATCACAGATCCCCACATTGTACAATCATTACCAATCAATATTCCATTCCACATTCAATCAAATCAACACAGTTAGACACATATCATCAAGATAGAGACATCATTAATAGACAACAAAAATTTGAACATAACTCAACAAATGTCAACATCAAACCACACTACAAACCCTAGAAATAAGAGTTTCTAATAGAAGTTAAGGGAGCTTGATAGTATTTCTATTTACATTAAGGCCAAAAATTGTATTCACCTTTTCATAACAAAAACTTATTAATAGGTCAAGAATGTTGGTAGAATGACAAATAGTTTGAAAATTAGAATTGATCTGGAAGTTGGGAAATCTAAGAGAAAGTGCTTTTCATCTTCAACCGTCTTAGTATGGCACAAGTGACACTCTTTCTTCCCATGGTGTTTTATGAGTAGGGAATCATCGGGTTTTACTACTAAGCTCATTTGAATTAACTCTTATATTAGAGATGTTCATTTTCTTCCTAACACAAGTCAAGCAAGATAAAAAAATTATTGTTTTCAATATTTAACTTAAGAGATCCTTATATAATCCTCTAAGTTGTGACCTTGTTTCTTCATAATGTGCAATGCACAATCATTATCTCCCATGCTTCTACACTGTGAAATTCATATTTCCAACTCCCAACCTTGACTCCTAGAATTATGTAGTTATGCTCCCAAGCCTGGCTTGAACTACACACTTCACATCTTCAAGCCTCAAGCTCTTCCCCTGGATGTTGGAACTACACAATGCATAGAATCCCAACCTCCCTTGATAGCCAAAACTACATAGTTTTATTTCCCAATGTCTATTCCCTCATCTTGACACCTATGTCTCCAAAAAGTGTGTAGTCTTGTACGTGAGACCTCCCTAAGTTGTGCACTGCATAGTCTGAGAGATTAAGCTCTTCCCCTTGACTGCTAGAATTACGCATTGCATGGTTAGTGAGCCCCTCTTCTAGCCTGTCACTTATCCCATGCTCAGTTGATGGATTAGAATGCATCATCTTAGACTAGGGTTTTTTTCGGATTGATCTCATCTTGTCATGAGTGAATTTGATGAACAGGTACAATATCATGTCACGGTAAGATGATGGAGAAGGAGAATAAGAAGGGAAGCATGTCTAAAGACTCTCTTGTAGTTGAATCATAAGTTGATCAATTGAGAGAAAGAGAAGGGACACAAGTTTGCAACCACCATCCAAGAGTAAAGACCATTGAAGATTTCGCGTCGCCAAGGCATGTAGAGGTGAAGAGAAAGCATATTCATGAAGAGATCCAACACTTAGAAGCAATCATGACATGAAATTGCCACATCATCAGGAATTCCATGTTAGCAATATCATATCATGTCATGTCATGAGTGTTCATATGCCACATCACTATTGTGGACCATGTATATTGTATTCAAATGTATTGCAAATTGTAGGTCCAAAGTAAACACAAGGAATGTAAAGAGTCATGTAAGTTGGAATGTCATAGGAGGTCAAACAGTCATGAGGGTAGTCAAAGAGTCACCCTTGGTTATATATACTCCCTCATTGTACGAGAAAAAATCTTTTCACCTTGGCTCCTCCCATGAGGCATTAGAGAGATCAGCTAGTTCTTTGAGGAGCAAGGAGTGGATCCAATGTCCCACTATTGGGGCTAGTGATGTAGATTGTAAAAATGTGTCTTGGAGATTTTACTTAATAAGAAAAGCCTTCAAGGCCAACATGTTCTTCATGCATGGACTATGAATATTTGTAATATTATTTTGTGTATTTTGTATTTCATGTTTTCTTTCACATGTGCTAAGAGAGTTGAACTATTTAGGTTATTTTAGTAATTATCTTATTGAGAATGTGTTTTAATGGTTATTATTTTTGTCCCATCCTTTTAGACTATTTCGTGGGATATTAGACAAAGCCTTCTTTATTTGTTGGTTATAATGACTGTCACATTTGTTGTGGAATATTTTGTTGGATGTTAGATGGACCTTTCTCGTTCATGTATGTCTCTTCTTGGGTGGTATTATTACCTCTGACTTAGAGGCTCACTTGTCTCCCCTCTCCAAAGTAGAATAACCTCAACACATTCGCAACTGAAAACTCAGCAGACACACCTCCTTTGCTTTTAGAAGACACTGTTGCATCCCTCTCTCATGCTCACAATTACAAATAAGGAGAATATTTAAGGATTCGACAACTAGGCCTTCATACTGAATGGGAATCCTACACCAAATGGTGTGAGGTATAATTGTGATTTCATACCAAGGAGATAACGTGAATGTTGGCGGGTCCAACACCATAAATATTTATGGTGCTAGAAGGAGGGAAGCCAGTATTTTAAGGTTGATAAACCCACCGACCCCATCAAGCCATATTTTGGTGAAGACAAAAACATTCAATGCACCTCCCTTACTTGTGCTTTTGAAGTTGGTGACTCTTCTCAAGCCAATGCTGAATGTGAAATCCATATGATCAGATTCATACCATTTACCGTATAACCCATCAATTTGTAAAATTTGTGGGATTACTCGCAAGAGTAATCAATCTTCCATATTCTCTGAAGAAGAACAAGACCACCCCCATGGGGATAGTAGTATATACTTTTGAAGGTTTTCTTCTTACCACTCTTGAAGAATTAGCAGAATCTGTGGAAAAACAAGAAGAGCCTCCACTCTTTTGCAGTGGTGACAGAGACAACATTCTACTCTTGGACAAAATTTTATGTGGGTTAGGTAGAGAAGAAGAAGAGGAAGAAGAGCCATTACATTCTGTAAAATAAGAGGAGGACAATGAATAAGAAGACATGGTAAACCAAAATCTGGGCTAGATGACTCAAGGTCGACTCGCACTTCTAGGTGTTCTACACAAGATATCAAGGCATTTGGAGAAGATCTTAATGAAATATGACCCTAATAAAACAATGAAGGTTGAAGACCATCTGGACAAATTTTACCTACATATGCAAGAACTTGAGGTACATTACAATGATGTTGAATGTGCACTTCTACCATGTACCATGGATGGTAGAGAAGTTGTATCGTATCACAACCTTCCTCCAAACTCTATCCAGAATTGGAGGGGGTTTAAGAAGATCTTCCTTGAAACATTTGTTCATGATAAGACCCTCACCATCATATTTAAAGAGATGGGTAATATTAAGATGGAGTAGAAGGGAAAAATTAAATATATTTACCATAGGTTTAATCACATTTTGAACAAATATTTGGAAAACAAAAAACCTCATGACTCCATCAAAAAAGATTACTACACTTCTGCCTAGCCACAAAGCATTATGCAGTTTGTGAAGCAAACTGTGAAACTAACACTAACATAAAATTATGAAGAGGTTATCATTGTCAAGAACAAATTACATGCAATCATATTCATCTCATACAATTAACCAACAAAAGATTCCAAAGACGCGTGTATGAGGTCTCAGGCCTCTATGAACAATGCCAAAGAGAAAGAACCTTCTGATCTTGAAATCTTGAACCATCTTGTCAACTCCCAGTCTATTGAAATGGCAGAGCTCAAATAGAGGTCAAGAAATACCACCATGAGAGGAAAGCCTCCCAAATTCAACCCTTTCATAAGGACTGCAACTTCTATTAGTAGCGACAACCAACTGGCAAGGTTTGCATAAGGATCCAATGTTGTGTTGAGAATTGAACACTTGGGCACATATCAATACAGTTTGTATCATAAAGACTGAAATTCAAAGAAAACATGCCCATGTTGGAATCAAGGCATGAACATGCTAGCTATGCATATTGTTGGTTCGGTAATGACTGAAGAGAAAACTGAGCCTATAGAAGATGCGGAAGAAGTTGTTGTAGTTGGTGAAACTCCAAACATTGGGCATGTAGTAAACATGTTTAAATGTATCATCGCAGTCCAAAAGAGTACCATCGATAAGTAGCCTCTAAGTGACTATTTGGCCCAAAAGTAGACCAACCAGTACAACCTAAGAAGCCAGCTTCCAACCACTATATTTGAGTTTCCGAAGCAAAAATTTAAAGAAAAATTGTTAAGAAAAATCAACCCATTGGCCAACTCAGTGCAGGACACTTAGAGCAAGTCGGGGAAATTTGTTTCAACAAAACTTGTTTACATCAGTAGTAAGGACATAACCATCACTCTAGAATCCACAAACCAAGTTACAGCCCTAGGCACTTCGACCATTCTTCCAGCTGTGGACTAGAACATAGTTGATGACATGAATAAGGTTCATGTGAACATTTCAATTTTGGAATTAACAAAATTCACGAGCCATCAGGACATCCTCTTATGGGGACTTGGAAAAAATTCTATAGGTAATGCTACCTCTTCAAAAAAGGGATCTGGTAAGTCTTCTAGTTCTCTCCAATTTGTACTTATTGCATTAACGATGGATGTGAATACACTCTTCTCACCTTTCTTGTTAACTTTTGAAATATTTAATTTCAATGTACACAATTCCTTGATTGATTATGGTGCATCAGTGAACATAATTCTATTATGTGTTCCCAAGAAAATGAATTCTGAATGGGATAAAACATATGCACAGATTATTCAACTAGATAATACTCATGTCAATGAAATTGGTGAATTCAGAGATGTCATCCTTCACTTATAATCCGACGGGCAGGTCCACCAATGTATCAACATAGTTATTGTGGACATATACAGAGTGTTGTTGAGCAGAGACTGGTCTAGCAAGCTACAAGGGTACTTTTCCATAGATTAGTAACATCTATGGCTTCCGCGTAAGGCAGAAATAATCAGATCTGGGTGGAACCAAAGAGATATATGAAACACACTATCACTCCCTTGGATGGACATAATGAACCAATGGATTTTAGAGAATTATTTTTCAGCATTGCTTCCTTCAAACTCAATTGGGGTGTTATCTTTCACAACCATCCCCAATTCCACCAGATACACAATTGGATCTCCTTCCTTTTCCAACCAGTGACAATGAACTTTGTATAGTTAGTATTAGTAGTGTAGTTCCCAGTGCCTGTACGTATGATATTTTAACTTTGTACTTTGATGGTTTTGAAACACAGGAGGGCTATGGAGCTGGTTGTGTTTTAATAGACCCACTGTAGAGAAATCATTTGATCTCTATCCTCTTGGAATTTGAGTGCACGAGCAACACTGCAGAGTATAAAGCACTCATCTTGGGCTTACAAAAGGCCATTGACCTCAATGTTTCCATCTTGAAAGTGGTAGGTAACTTAGAAATTATGGTGAGATAGGTACATAACACCATACATTATGTGTCACCTCATCTTAAAAGTTATCAAAAAGAGGTATAGCATCTTATTTAACATTTCCAAGCTTTCAATATTATTTTTTTCCAAGAATGAGTAATGCAGTTGTAGATGCATTAGAAAATCTTGCTGCTAGGTTGTCACCATTGAGGGACAATTTTTCTGTTGAAATTATTTATAAGCCTTTTGTCCCTGACAATATCACTAATTTATGCAATTTTTATGATGACCAATAGATAATGTGTTTCATGGTGAATGTTGATGTATTCAAAGAAGCAGTGATCAATGAGGACGAGCATGAAAAGGCATTGCAGGATGCAGTCAGTGCAAGCAAAGGAAACCTCATCCCCAAGGTTGTGGCATTTTTGGAAAAGTATGACCTACATAATCATTTTCGAGGGCCTCTCAATGATAATAGCCATAGTTCTACATTGTCGCATTAGAAGATTAACTTGGGAACTAAAAACGATATGAAGTATGTCAATCGCGATACTTATTTAACACCACAAGAGCAGCAACCCCTCATCCTCTTATTCATGCAGTACTGAGATGTGTTCATGTGGATGCATGATGACATTAAAACATATGCCACATGAATCATCGAGCATGTGATACCGATAAAGGAAGGGGCCAAGCCATTCCAATAGAAGCTAAGGAAAGTACATCCAAATATTGAGCCTCTTAATCAAAAGGAGTTGAGAAAATTACTGGATGACCAAATCATACAAAGTGTGACACTAAATGTGGGTGTCCATTTCGGTCCATGTGAGGAAGAAGTTTGGGGAAATCCGCCTATGTGTAGATTTATGAAATCTCAACCATGCCTTGGACAAGGCAACATACCCTATTCCATCCATGGAACAAATTTTGCGAACAGTATCAGGGTTTGAAATGTTCTGTCTATTAGATGGTTATTATGTTTACAACTAGGTTCTGGTTGGAGAGCTTGGCAGACTTAAAACCACATTCTACGAAGTGGGTCACATTCACAATCAAACGGATTCCATTTCGGCTTATCAACATTGGTGTAAAACTTCAACATGCTATGCACATAATTTTTCATGCATTTGTTGGGTAGAGCATATTGGTCTATCTTGACGAGGTAATAGTGTTTTCCAAACAAATGTCATACCACATACGCCACTTAAAGAATATTTTTTAGAGATGCCACAAGTATGTTATAGTGTTAAATCCCAAGAACAATATCTTCACAGTTTTCGAGGGTAATTTCTTGGGCCAAATTATTTCTTAAAGTGGGACTAAGGTAGACCCATATAGAGTTAAGAAAATCACACAGATCCCCTTCCCATTGAATAAGAAGGCTATGCAGTCCTTCTTGTGAAAAATCAATTTCCTTCGTAAGTTCATCTTTGACTATGCTTAGATTGTTATGCCAATACAGGATATGGTGAGGAAGGATGTAGTTTATAAATGGTATAATAGGGAAAATGACACATTTTACTGTATTAAGTAGGCTATAGTAGAAGCACCCACATTGTACAACCAAGACCTCAATAAATATTTATTTCTCTACACTTTCGCCTTTAACACTTCTCTCGCCCATCTACTCACTTAGAAGAATGAACTGAACAATGAACGATCTATCTCCTTCATGAGCGCAAGTTTGCAAGGACTAGAGCTTAACTATCATGTTGTGGAAAATAGGATTGTGCAATATACAAGGCGGTAAAGCATTTTTGACACTATTTATTAAAAAACCATTATGTTATATTTGTCTCACACCCAACAGTCATATCACTGCTTTTTCAACAAGAGCTGGGTGAAAGGAGAGGGAACTAGATGACTAGGTTGCAAGAGTATGATCTTGAACTCAAGCCAATTCACATAATCAAGTGCCATGGTATTTGTCGACCAGTAGCAGAAGAAGTAAATTCGAGGTAGGAAGAAGAAGATATTTTAGGATGGGAGCAAGAAATTGAGATGTACAATGTCGAGTGAGCCTCCCCCACTACTAGCACAAACTTTGGGTACATAGATGTACACTAATACCTTGAGCAAACACAGTGCCCTCCCCCATTTTTCCACATGACAAAAGAGGGCACTTAGATTTAAAGAGTTACCTTATCAGTTTGTGCATGGGGTGATTTTCAGAAAGAACCAAACTAGAGTACTTCTCAGGTGTTTCGAAGCACATGATTTCAAAAAGGTATTGTGTGATCTCCACGACAAACTAGTCGGGCAACACTTCATAGGAAACACCACAGTGCATAATGTTATGTGGGCCTGCTAGCCTACGTTATTCATAGATTCCCATGCTTACACCCACAAGTGTCTGGTCTGTCAAAGGTGTGCCAATTGACAGAAGAAGTCATCATCCCCACTATAGCCCATTGAAGTGGAAGAACCTTTTCAACATTTGCGCTTGGAAATTATTGGGGATATTTTCCTACATTCATAAAAAAAACAACACTACATCTTGACTTCCACATATTACTTCATGTAGTGGATAGAAGAAGTTCCACTCAAACAGGAGAATGATAAGGAAGTCATTAGCTTTCTGCAGTAGAACATCATTTCTAGGTTCTACATTTCTACTTCACTTGTTTTCAATAATAAAAAATACTTCTCATCCCTAATACTCTATGATTTTTCATTGGAAAATGGTATTATATTGAAAAATTCAACTAATTATTATATGTAGGGGAATGGCCTTGCTGAATCCATGAATAACAACCTAATTTGCATTATCGAAAATACCATATTCTCTGAGCAACGAAACTGGCACTCCGCTTTAGAAAATTCCTTATGGGCTGATTGAGTCACTTAGAAACCTTCCCTGAACACCTCCCATTACTTCCTGGTGTATGGAAAAAAGCCATCCTCCTACCTAACATCTACTTTCCTACTCTCCAACTCTCACAAGAATCCCAAGGAAAGCCATGTCTATTAGTACAACGTAGGATAAATACCCTTCTTAAGCTACAGGAAGAAAGTTTAAAACCAAACAATTTTTTTTTTACTTGACCATAATTGTATCAAGAGGTGGTTTTACAAGAAATCTATAGGGAAAATAACTTCAATGTGGGTGACTTAGTAATAAAGTGGGATAAATCCCACAAGGACAAAAGAAAACACACTAAGTTTCAGTCCCTATGGATTAGCCAATTCATGGTGCATGAAAAGATTTTCCAACACACTTATCATCTTCAATCACTTTACCGGAAGATTAACTCTCTCCCTGTCAATGGCCAAGACTTGAAATAATATTTTCAACGAAAATTTGGGGTTGTGCACTGCATTGTGTACATAGTCTTTGCTTTCATTATTTGTTGGTTGTTTGAGTTTTGTTTTGGTTTCTATTATGTGAATAATTGTTGTGCATGAACATGTTGTGGCTTCTAAGAATGTGTCTGGTTGGACTATAAAGTGTCTTGTAACACTTAAAAATTTGGGTAGCCTTCTATCTATCTTCCTTGTATTGGTTACATCTTTTGGCCGATGAAGTTCTAACAGAAAAAAAAGATTCATATCTAAGGAGATTTTTTGTCCAACCATGAACCCATGTCTAGTATGAAAACCTCATGCCTATACTTGATTTTTTTATTTTGGTTTCCTCAGGATTATCCCAACAGTAGAAAGAGAGGAGGGTAAAATATAAAAGAGAAAACCTAAATCAAAGGTCTCTATATGGTTCTCTGAAGGAACAACCTCTTATTCTCTCAATAAGTTGGGATCCCTCTTCTACCCCAAAATAAATAAGTGCCAATGCACAATTCTCTTTAAATAAATAAATAAAGCCAAAAGAAGAGAAAGGATTCTAGTGTAGAGAGGTGAAGCAAGAAGCTCCTATAGGGTAAATTCCATGCTCATTGGAATTAGAGAAATGTTTGTGTTCCTGTGTGACTCCTCCAGGGTACTATCCAAGCCTACTGGTACTAAAGCAATGAGATGAAAAATTATACTTTGAAATTATTAAGCTCACGAGCTACACTACCATTCCCAACTCGAAACATTATAATTATGCTAAATTTTATGTTGTGCTCAACCGAGAAGGTATAAAGGGGACCATGTCTATTCGTGGAGTAAGTGGGAAGGCCAAAGTAATCTACATGATTAATCAATAGTCCCTAAACCATTAAGGCTTTGCACATAAAAAGTTAACTGAGACAGAAAAGATGGAGTTCAACTAGTGTGTCACCAAGTGGTGTATTTGTTGCAAAACCATCCAAAATTTTAGCTTACACTCAATTTAAGAGAATTCCTTAGTCTTTTACATTATTGTTGCAAACACTAGAGCTCATTATGAGGTTTCTTGCAATGCTTTGGTCCCTTTTGCATGTTGGTTTAACTGCCATGTTTTGGCATGTTTGGCTATCATGAAATGTCTACAAGCCTATTATAATGATTTCAAAGGTTGGTATTTGTGGATATGAATTGTTCTAACCATGAAAACATTGATCAAACCCATCCAAAAAGTGTTGAGCACTATCGCAAAAGTGTCGTAACGATCGTCCTAAACTTTATCTTAAGTGTCGCACTTGTCGTATCTTGTTGTAAGGAATTTATACAGAGGGAAATGATTTGTTCATGTGTTTGGATGATCTATGTTTTCATCTAATCAAAGTATGTTAAGTTTGTGATCACAGTCAAGGTTCATCATAGTTCATCACCTATCCCACACACATCCATTTTCAAAAAATATTCTCAATCAAGAAACTTATCTTCATCGGGCACAAACTAAACTACACACTATGCAATCTCAACCATCTAAGTGT
This sequence comes from Pinus taeda, assembly GCA_000404065.3. Lineage (NCBI taxonomy): Eukaryota > Viridiplantae > Streptophyta > Pinopsida > Pinales > Pinaceae > Pinus > Pinus taeda. The sequence goes on along the minus strand of APFE030825373.1, from coordinate 122,292 downwards.
GACCTTGGTGCTTGATACTACACAATACACAATCCCTTTCCCCTAGTTTTTTTGCACTTCGCAATTCTTGTGCCCAACTCCTGAACTTGACCCCTAGAATTGTGCAGTTATGTCCCCCAGCCTGGCTTGAACTACACACTTTGCATCTTCAAGAATTAAGCTCTTCCTCTGGTTGCTATAATTGTGGAATGTGTAGAAGACGAAGCTCCCTTGACATAAAAAATTACACAATTGGTTTTCCCAGTGTCCATTCCCTCATCCTGACACCTATGTCTCCAAAAACTACGTAGTCTTGTCCTTCATACCTCCCTAAGCTGCACATTGTGCAGTCTCTGAGCTCAAGCTCTTCCTCCTGACTATGAGAACTAGACACTGCACAATCACTGATCCCCTATTCCCAGCCTGTCACTTGTCCCAAGCTTAGTTGATGGATCAAAATGCATCATCTTAGACTTTGGGGTTTTTGAATTGATGTCGTCTTGTCATGAGTGAATTGTAGGAATAGGTACACTATCATGTCATGGAAAGATGATGGAGAAGGAGAAGAAGGAGGGAAACATTACTAAAGACTCGCTTGTAGCTAAAATCACAAGTTTATCAATCGAGAGAAAGCAAAGGGACATAAGTTTACAACCACCATCCAATACTAAAGATCATTCAAGGTTCTGCATCACCAAGCCATGCAGAGGTAAAGAGAAAGCATATTTAAGAATACCTCTAGCACTTAGCAGAAAAAGTGACTTGACATTGCGACATCATCAAGCATTCCATGTCATTAGTTTCATGTCATATCATATCATGAGTGGTCATATGCAACATCACTATTATGGACCATGTATATTGTATTCAAATGCATTGTAAAGTGGAAGTCCAAAGGACACACATGGAATGTAAAGAGTCATGTAAGTTGGAAAGTCATAATAAGTCAAATAGTCATGAGGGTAGTCAAAGAGTCACCCCTTCTTATATATACTCCCTCATTGTATGAGTAAAAGGCTTTTCACCTTGGCTCCTTCCTCAAGGCATTAGAGAGATACAATAGTTCTTTGAGGAGCAAGGAGTGGCTCCAATGTCTCACTATTGGGGCTAATGATGTACATTTCAAACACGTGTCTTGGAACTTTTACTTAAAAAAAGAACCCTTCAACGCTAGCACGTTCCGTATGCATGGACTATGAATGTTTGTAAGACTATTCTATGGATGTTTTTATTTCATGTTTTCTTTCACATGGGCTAAGATAGTTGAACTATTTCGGTTATTTTAGTACTTCTCTATTGTAGCAGCTACAACCACCCTCCAAAATGTTTCCTTAGATTTGTTTTGGAGCCTCCCTACCAACCTTTCACATCAACATGTCTTGCCTTGTCAAGTACACAAGCTTAAGTGATTCTTTTACAGAATGAAAACTTGTCCATCAAAACTTGTTGCATCCCCCTTACAGGCTATTTCACTGAACTTGGTCCAACTACAAGCTGAGTAGCTCCCTCAAGAAATTGCACAATTCTGGAGGGGAACTAGCCTTCCCTCCAGAAATTGGGCAATTATGTATGGAAACATGATGGGGTCTAGAATTGTGCAAATCTTCCTGTCACTGTTCATTTGAAAAATTACACAGTTTCTTCAAGAAGGATTGCTCAACCCAGAAATTGTGCAATTCTGGGCAGCAGTAAGCTACTATGCCCAGAAATTGGGCAATCCCTTTGGGAAGCCAGCCCATCTACCTCCTAGAAATGCACATTTTTTCCTTCCAGCTGAGCAGATTGTTGCATGTGAAGTTGAGTTGACTAGTTCTCTTAGGGACTGAGAAAAACTAATTTTCATGCATGGGCTACTTCTCCTAGGGAAGCATGTAAAGGCATCCCTTTATTTAGGGATCTACTTTAGCAGCCAAAGGTTGCATGCAAGGATCATTTCAGAAACCTCCCACCAAGTGTTGCTTTTCCTAGATTTGTGGCATGCACGTCACATCTTTGATTTTATCAAAACACATGAACCAGATGTTGTAGAGCTCTTTCCTCACATCGACCTTGTAGCTCTGACATCCCACATTGCATCTAGGAGTCGTCGGCACATTTAGCTCAGTTGTCTTGGGTGTTATCACTCAGGTTGTTCCCCAAAACTTGTGAGAAAAGGGAATACAACTGAGGTAACCACTAACCAATCTTTTAGATGCAGCTTCTAGCCAAACTGCATCCAGAGAGGGCTCTCTCTTTATAATTTAGCTTTTTTTTGAAGTATTTTATACTAGTTATGATGTGCAGGGTTTTGTTTTAATTTTGTTGGATGGTGATTTTAAACAGAGCTGGGATGCAAGTCTGAAACATCTTATTCCGTTGGGCAAATGGAATCTATGAGGGCGAATTGCTAAGTGTGTTTTTTCTGATAAAGGGCAATACTACAATGCAAGATAATCGATTTTGGCAATTTTAAAATCTAGGAATTGATGGAATGTAAGCCAGTGGATGAAGGGCAGTTAAGAATCCTTCATCATGATGGAAGAGGGAAAGTGCATGAATATTATCAAGGAGCAGTAAAGAATTCCTTGGCAATTTTCAAAGTGAAAGAATTAGTGGAAACGGGAGCATCTAAGAGTTCCTGCTTATGCTAATTCTGAAGAAAACATAAATAACAACAGAGATTGAACACAGAGTGTATTTAAACAAGTTCTGAGCTATTCTTTTTCCCTGTTACTAAGATAATGAAACATATATGAAATTAGCAAACACAGGAAACACAAAACACAGTTTACAACAACTTATTGATCCATAGAAAGACACAGGAATTCTATAACAGGGTCCAGAACATCAAATCCACATTCAGACAGTCCAGCAGCAGCGAACTTCAACAGCCTTTGTATTAAAAAAATCTCACAGCTACAGCATGGTCCAGAGAGGAAAATCACCAACCTCGAATATATCTCACAGGGTGTATTTATACAAAAGAGTTTCAAAATATCTTATGGAGAAAATATCCTACAATAACTTTATCCATCTACTTTTACAAAGGAAATAAATGCGGTTGGAAATCGAGAAAATAAATGCAGAAGTTATTGCTGCTGTGCTGGCTGCTTTAATTGACTAGATATCTTTGACTTTCACATATAGCGATTTGGTTTATGGTCTTTCTTTAATTGGCGTTGTTGAGTTGCTGCCATAGCTCTTTCATCTCTGAGTGATCCTATTTTAATGAGCTACAATCCCAGCTTGACTCCCTTCCTCTGTTGTTTTCATCTTTGTTATGTGTGCCACGTTTTTTGAAATTTGATTTAAAGTGCAGCTGATAAAGGAAAATTAGAACTACCTTGGTAAAACCTCCAGCATGCTCTGCCACCATTGATCTGTCGGCAACTGGTGTCTTTGTAGTTTTATCAATGTTTCATCAGCTTCAGTATAACTGCAGAAATTGGGCTAAATTTCAAAAAGATGCATTATTTCATGCTCAATATAGAATAGATTCTCCAATTTGTCATATAAAATTTGTCCAAATGGAGGTCCTGTGTCTTCTAAAGTGCTTGATGATGCTGTGATCTGATTGGCAACATATGTATTCACTCTGTGAACATATTGTTCATGTGTCAACAATCTTTGATTGCTGGTTAACAAATTGGGTAGACCCTTTTGCCGTAATACTATAAACTTTTGTGTAAAGGTATTTATTTATGTTTGCATTTCTTGGCATTTTCTTTCTAGAGTCTGTACAAATTCCTCGTGGTCAACACCTTTTTTATTGTCAAAATGGTGCCTATTCTGTCCCTGATCTCTAGAGCTGCTAATGGTTCCCTGGTGTGAGTATTCAAAAAATGAATTAGCCTATTGGCCTGTTCAGGCATGTTTCCTAATGTTGCTTTGGCCTTTTGAATCTCTACTTGGGCATTTTCTATCAATTCAATTTGCTCATGAATTGTCTCTATTGATTTCCATTGATCAGTGATAGATTGGCCAATTTTGGTCCACAAAATTGTTTTGATTTCCACTAGAGTTTTGTGAAGAGTAAGATCTTTCTCCAAGGATTTCACCTTATTTTCCAAGGCCTTTACCTCTCTGGTTTTCTCTACCACTGTTATCTTAGATTTGTCATAGCTTACCTCTAGCTTGGCCAGTTTTTCTTTTGCCTCTTTAAGCTCTGACATTTGGACTTCTAGCTCTTTTACTGCTTTCATCATTTCTTCCATCCTCATGCTGGTCTCTGGCCTTGTTGTTGTTGTTGCTGAAGAATCTGTGGCTGATGTACCTGTTTTTGATGTTGGGACAGTGGGAGGAATTGCTGCTATGACTGTGGGGGGAGTAGTGATAATTGTTGGAGCTATTTCAGGTGGCTGGGAGGTTGACTCTCCCTGCTTGGCTTGCAATGCTTTCTTCGACTCTTGCTCTGTTTGAGTTAGCCATTGATTCATCCTCATCAGCAAATCCATTACATCTTCTTCTGCTTTTTCTTGTGCAAGTTCTATAGTTTTTGGATGCATGGTGATAGGCAGCTACAATTGCTTCCTCAGTGTAGCAATATCTTCTTCCTTCTTCTTTATCAGTGCTTTGATGCCTTTGGCATCCTTGGGATCATGTCCCAGCTCAATAATTACCTCTTCTAGGGTCTTTATTCTGTCGTCTTTGGCTAAGGAAGATATCTTTCCAAATCCAATTGGGCAGATGTATTACTTAATGACTACTTCAATTGGTGGGCCGGCATTGCCTTGTCTGCCAATGTAGAATAGACCATTTCACTAGTTTGTTTGTGCAATTCTATCTGGTCCATTGGGTGTATATCTTTGGCAAGGACCTCTAGATTTGTCATTATGTAGTCAGCTGCAGACTGTGGTTGCTGAACCTTATGCTTAAAATGAGTTAAGATCATTTTCTCCTCCTTAATGTCATATTCTGCCATTAGTCTTTGCTGTTTGGAGGGTGTCATTTTGAGAAATTGATCATAAAGTTGAATTCTCAATGACTCATTTTGGGCCTTAATATCCATGAATGCTTGTTTAATATCAGATCGTTTCTTACTTTGCGACCTTGAGGAGGAAACTTCCATACCATGTTGCATCTCCATTTCTTGCCTATGAGAGCTGGTGGATGTCTGTAAACCCCTCCTGGGTTACGACAAGTACAAAATGCTAGATAAATATGTCGTCACCCCTCCTGGGTTACGACAAGTACAAAATCGACAAAGGCTACAAACAAGAAATCCCGTAAGATTTTGGGTCAAAATGCAAATGAAGAACTTCTTGCCTCAGAGGTAAATGTCGTGTCAACTGACAAAGGCAAAGAGCCAAAGCAACCAGGAGGCAAGAAGAAAAACAAAGGGAAAAAGAAGAAACAGGATAAGTCATCTCCTGAGAAACCTTCTGCAAACCCTTCTGGGCAAAGGAAACCCCCTGCGGGATGTCAGATATGTGATGAGGACTGGATGAGAAAATTTCCTCATAAAGCTGAAGTCCACTAACTTTTTAAGAGTTCAAAAACCTCAGCAGTATTGACTGATCCATTTCCAAACCCAGGAACCAATCTGGTTGCTAGTGATAATGTTTCCCCATCCCAAGTACTTATGTTGTCCATTTCAAAACAACAACATGATGCTTTGATATCAACAAGGAATAAACATTACGGGAATCCACAGCTGTCAAACAACAAGGCTACTGATCAACCTAATAGTTCGACAACAACTTCAACCAAAGTTGTGCCACCCATTATTCCTGAGCTAACGATAAAGCCGTCAAAGGGAGTAGTACACATATCAACATTTAATCCTCGTGCCAGGGTAGCACAGAATTATAATATAGTAGAGGACCTGGCCCAATTGCCATTCGCTATGTCGACACTTGAGGTATTGCAAAATTGCCCCTCCCAAAAGCAGGCTCTATTATCAGCAATAGGTGGGATTGACCCAGTGGATTCAAATCTTGTAGCCTTTAATCATAAAGGATATGACCCTTAGTTACCAGCACAACTTTCTTTCCTTATTCAAGTGAAAGCCCTCAACAAAACTGTTCATCGAACATTCATTGATGAGGGAGCATCTACATGTATTATTTCAATGAGTTGCTGGAAAACTTTGGGCTCACCGCCCTTGTCACGATCATCAACGACATTGAAAGCATTTGATGGATGAACATACACTCCTTTCGGGATTTTAAGTAACTTGCAAGTTGAACTGGGAGGCAAGACAGTGGAAATTGATGTTGAAGTTATCGACGGAAACCTCGATTACAACATCCTACTGGGAAGGCCCTGGATATATGCTATGGTTGCAGTTGTGTCGACGTGCTTCAGAAAGATTGCATTTCCTTTCCAAGGAGGAATTATAATCATCAACCAACAAACCTTTCTCCCCAACAGTTCGCAAGTTACGGGAAGCATTCTGATGATCCACGGAAGCCCTCGTTCACTTCAAAATATCGGAGTACTACTAAAAGAACCTACATTAATGGGGACTTTTACCCTACCGCCTCCAAATAATATGGTGGAAGTAGCCATGGTAGGAACCTGCAATATGGTGTCTTCCATTTAGAAGATAACCGATCACAATATTATATGGATCATCACGAGGTCTTGCCTCCAAGCCCAACAGAAATATTGTAGCAATCAATGTTTTAGGCATGGGAGGCAAACCCAAATCAACGCTCGTCAAGCGTTTGGATATATAGGTCAAAGGAACATGGCACCCTTTCAGATCCTTGGTCGAAAGTACATTCTACAGATGAAGAAATTGTCCAGTCAATGATGATTGATGGGGCACTATGGGAAGATTACCACCATCGTTCCCATCTTCCCGACTGTAAGGAAGATAATTCCAGTGACCTTGATCATCCCTCAGTTTTTTATTTTCTATCAAATATTGTAAACACGGTGGATTCCGAACGAAACCTGTCCAATATTGAAGAGACTATCGCCATCAATATCTTGACCAAACCGAATGTTGTAGAGAATATTCATGTTGGCAAATCTTGTTCTCATTCAGAACTGGAAATATATTATGCTCTCTTTCACGAGTTCAGAGATTTCTTTGCATGGTCATATGAAGAAATGTCAGGCATTGACTCGAACATAGTTGAACATGAAATTAAGATGTATCCAGATGTCAAACCAGTATGAAAACGGCTCCGGCAGGTGCACCCCAAGAAAGCCGCTGCCATCAAAGCGAAAGTTGAAAAACTTCTCCATGCTGGTTTTATCTACCCAGTTCCTCTAACCGATTGGGTATCGAATATTGTTCCTATAATGGAAAAACAAGGAACGATTAGGGTGTGCGTCGATTATAGGGATGTAAACCAAGCTTGTCCAAAAGACAACTATCCTACACCCTCCATCGACCAGATAATTGATGAATGTGCCGGATGTGAAATCTTTTCATTTATGGATGGAATTTTCCGGGTATAATCAAATAAATGTCCGCCCATAGGACCAGTCAAAGACTGCATTTATTTGTCTGTGGGGCACATTCGCGTACCGCAAGCTACCCTTTGGTTTAAGAACGCAAGGGCAACATTTTAGAGGGCAATGAATTATGCCTTCCATGACATCAAGAACATCGTTCAACCATATCTCGACAATCTTCTGACTCATTCGCGAAAGCGGACTGATCATCCTCAGCATTTGAGAGCGATATTTCTAGGTTGCCGACACTACAAGATACAACTCAATCCACACAAATGTGTGTTTTGTGTCGGTTCTAGTCATTTACTTGGCTTCATGGTCTCGAAGGATGGGATTCGTCTCGATCCATGTAAGGTTCAGGCAATCATTGATTTGCCTCCACCTTCAAATTTGCTTCAGATTCAGAAACTCCAGGGGAAAGCAAACTTTCTGAGGAGGTTCATTCCAAAATATGCCAAACTTGCTAAAGGTTATACTCGTCTATTGAAAAAAGGAGTACCCTTCATCTGGGATCAGGTCGCGCAAGCTTCCTTTTATTCTTTAAAGGAATCCCTAATAAAATCATCATTAACGTATGCTCCTGATTATCAAAAAGACTATAACTTGTATCTGGCTACAGCAGATACGACTATAGCAAAGGTTTTAGTTCAAGAAGACAATGGAATTGAACATCCTATCTATTATTTAAGTCTAAACTTAAATGATACAGAAACTAAATACTCCTATGTTGAAAAGCTAGCTCTCGCAGCTGTTCAACCGATACAAAGATTTCGACACTACATCCTCTTTCGAAAAACTACCATTTTGTCAAATTGCAACCCCATGACTTATATCTTGTTGTGACAGTTACTGGGGGGAAAGTGTTCCAAATGGATAGCGATTTTGCAAGAGTTTGATCTGGAATTTGTAAAATCCAAATCAAAGAAAGCTCTGGTTTTCACAGAGTTACTATGCGATCTACCATCGTCGTCCAATGATCCAACATCCAATACAAGGATCGTGGATGAATCTTTGTTTCTAATATTTTCAAGCGGTCCATGGTATGGAGATATAATCATTTATCTCCAGACCCAAACATATAGGTCTAATACCTCCCGTTCAGAAAAGCGACGTACTCGATACCAACCGAAAGACTACATGATCGTCGGTGATATACTTTATCGTCGTGGTATCGATACAGTTCTGCGGAGGTGCCTCACGCATGAGGAGGCCGAAAAAGTCCTGAATGATTGTCATTCAGGCGCATGTGGGGGGCATCAATTTAGTTACGCTACGGCTCAAAATATTTTATGAGCAGGATACTTTTGGCCAACAATGTTCAAAGATTGCATAACCGCAGTCAGAAGTTTCCATGCTTGTCAAATCTTCGATCGCAAAACTAGAATTCCACCCACACCTCTGCAGCCAGTAGTCGATGTTGGCCCATTCACCAAATGGGGTATAGATTTCATGACATGTAACCCCACCTCAACCAGGGGGCATGGGTATATTATAGTCGCAGTAGACTATTTTACCAAATGGACTGAGGCGATGCCTACATTAAACAACAGTGGTGAAACGACTGCTTTTTTATTTTTCAATCATGTAGTCTCAAGATTCGGTGTTCCACAAGCTATAGTCACAGATCATGGATCACATTTTTGCAATCACATGATGGTTGAGTTGGTTGCCAAATTAGGACTATCCCACGATAGCTCCACTCCGTATTATTCATAAGCTAGCAAACAAGTTGAGGCAATCAACAAGGTCCTGAAGCGCATGCTACAAAGGATCATTGGAGTCCATAAACGGAGTTGGCATGATCCTGTACTCATCCTTATGGGCATACCAAACATCAGTAAGGAATGCGACCGAGTTTACACCCTTTCAATTGGTGTATGGCCTAGAAGCAATCTTACTGATTCAGTGCGAAATCATGTCCCTCAAACTCGCAGTCGACCTTCTCCCCGAAACTTCAAAAGAGGAGGCTTGTTTCTTGGAATCAATCCAATTGGATGAAACTCATCATGATGCCACCTTGGCTAATGAGGCCCATAAGAAACGATTCAAGGCGGATTTTGACAAGAATGTCAAACCCCGTGTCTTCTCAGAAGGTCACCTAGTCTTGCTTTACGACCAGGAGTCCGACAAGTTAGGAGCAAGTAAGTTCAAGTCTTTATGGATGGGCCCCTATATTGTTAAGTGTGTATTAGCAAACTGAGCCTACGAGTTAGTGGATTATGATGGGATTCCACTGGCGAAACCCCGCAATGGGTTGTATCTTAAGCGTTACTATGCTTGACTCAGTATAGTAACCCCTATGCTTTTGTTACATTTGTGTTTTCGCTAAGAGCAATCGTTTTGGTTAGATGATCCACTTTTGCATTTGTTACAGATGTTGAACCCATTGGAATCATTTTTTGGATATGCCGACGAAGTAATCCGTAGTTCGCAGAACCTATCTTCTGTGGCCTGGGCCATTTTTGATCGTACCGGTATCTACTCTGTACGAAATCCAGCTATCTATCGCATGTTCCTAAGGGTCAAGATTTTGGAAGGACAGTTTGATTCAATCCAATATCAACATATTTCCATAAACTTAAACACATTAACAGATTCATTGGAAAATTATGTGTTAGATTTGCGACATTTATAAAAGAAAAGCATTTCATCAATATTTGAATCAGGATCATGTAACTTAACCAAAATGAAGCCCCGAAAATCAAAAATATATATATATATATATATAACTGTTTATGGTTTACACATAATGTTCTGTGTCCGAGACAAAATCGATCAAATGACCCAAAAACTCAAAATACTAGGGGGCACCCTAGTCTAATGGTGTTGGTGATAACAAGTCACCGCTTGTGAAATCATGCGGAAAATCCTAGTCCATCGACGTGGCACGCCAGTAGTATGTCGTTGTAATCTCAGAGGCATCTCGTCAGTCCTCACATCTGGAATACCGAGAGTGAGGCCTTCGATCTAATCCTGCAATGCTGCAAGAGTCTCGGCTACATCCAAGTCGCGAAGGACAACCCTCCCTATGGCCTCTCCTACTGGAACGACAGTTGGTGCTCTCAAGCACACTGATGGTCGCACTGGTCCAATATCTACATGAGCACATGAGTCTTGATTAGTCTTGATAAAAGAAAGCACGAGAACATTATAAAAGCAATAAATAGGGATCTGGTCAGAAATTTTACTATAACACTCCACTGCTCACCAGCCGACAGCACCAAATCTGGGTCACCCCGGAAATCCATACCAGCATATGGACACTGGGCATAAACCATCTCCTGACGGTTGAACCACTCAAAGAAAGCATCAGAGAAAGAAACCTATGGTTGACCAGCATGTCGAGCCATAAGTTCAACCTATCTTTGCATCCATGGCTCAGTCGGTGGTGGCAAACCAAGTGAAATGTACTGTGGCTGCATTAGTGGGATCTTCTCCAAGGCAAAAGCAGTCAAAATGGAACCATAGCCAAAGTTCTTAGATCGCCCATTTTTCACCTTGGTAAGCTATTCTTTTATTACAGGAAGTACTGCATCACACCAGTTGAACACTTTCGGTTCAAGGCATTCTAAAGCATACTGCATATAGGACCTGTTGGCCAAGTGAAGAGCCGCACTGCCAGCCAGTCTAGCAAAGGTGAACAAGATGGTCCTCAAAGATCGGTCAGTGACATCTCGAATGTTGATCTTGTTGTCCCTACTCGGCTGAGATCCTTCTCTATAGTATTAGCAAATATAATCCCTCACGGATTCGCCCCCACGGGCGAAACCTGATAGTGAGAGAGGGGCACCCCGCCTCGATAAACCAATCAGAAAATAGATGTCCACGACAGTCAAGGGGATGGATTTTCCTCTAATTTGAAACACCTGGTTGGTAGGATCCCATGCATCGACGAAATATTGCAACAAGTTGATTTGTTGCCTCATGCTAGAGATGCGGAAGAACTTGAGCAATCCACAATTCTGCAATGCAGTTACCGTACCCAGATCATGTAAAGCAACCATGTCCTCTTCTTCATGCTCATGTTCCCGCCATGTAACAACCATTTTTCTCCGATGAATCTCTGAAAACAAACAAGAGAAGAGTCAAGATCCTGATTTGGCAAAAAACAGGCACCCTAGCTGTGTACTAGGAGTGATGCATATTGACTGGCCAGTGGCCAGCCCAGTATGCATCGCACCTTTCGATGTACACAGGGTGCGATGGGGGGTAGAGCGAATTTTTCAAACCCCAGAGGCTCAGGAAGACAAGAAAACATGCTCAGAATTCAAAAAGAAAGGAATGTGACTGAAGAGCATAGGTCTAGCTCCTACCTGGTCCAGACGGTGCCAAGAATCATCCACAGAATCTTCTCGAATCAGCTAGTGAAAATCAAGGGGGAAAACACCTCCAAAGCTCCAACAATCTCAAGTTCAAATGAAATGGTAAAATGAGGGCTAAAAACCACTTTTAAGTTACTTTTCACGTAATTCGAATAGGGTATTGGTGTTTGAACTCATTTTTCAAACAAGTATTTTCATTTCTAATTAGTTTGATGGAGCAATTGAACAGTTAGTACGACTGTCAAAAGAACATAGTGTTAACAATGGGTCGAATATCAATGGCCATGATCACGAGCAATTTTTGTGTGAAGTTCAAGCTCGTTAAAAATTAAACCTAAGCAATGAGAAAATGTTCCCCCAGAGTTCAAGCTCACTAAAAAATGAACCAACCTCCGGTAAATAACCATTGAGAATGCATTATCATCAGCTTTTCAGCCTTGGTCGTGTTCCTTCCATCACCTCCACTCTGTTTTAGCCGATCATACGTCTCCATTTCATTGTTTACCCTTTTGAGGAACAGCTGCGAAGAGTGATTTAGTTAGCCATCCTTGTGACACTGTCGTGATTGGAAAATTCCAAACCTTACCTGGAATTAGCAGCTACCCGAATATATCACTCGTTCCTCAAGACATGTCTCCTTTAAGCTCTTTTCACCTGACTCATAAAATATGAAAACATTGCCGAATAGTTGGCCTCTCTAGCTCGTTAAAGCTACCGAGAGTGTTATCCCTCCTCTAGATTTTAATCTTTTTGGACCTGAGGGATTATTACACAAAAAGATCGAGCACTTGTCATGTTCATCTCATTAAAACTATCGAAAATTCATCCCTTTTGTATTATTTTATACTTTTCCGGACTTAAGGGATTATATGACAAAAAAGGATTACTGTAGTTTCCTTTCTGTCCCTTTTCAGACTCTCTAAAATTGAAAAAGGACTGAGTTGTCTTTGTCGTTAAACTCGTTAAAACCAATAGCGACAACTTGTCATGCAGACAAGAACGAGTTTCACTGTCGCTAGGCTCATTAAAACATAGCGACGGGTTTGCCCGAAGGGAAAATTATAGAACAAGCATATGTTATCCTCCTCAAGCTTGATAAAAATAAAGAGGTACTAGTCAGCAATGACTGGGGAAAATTGGGAAGAAAACTTTAAGAAACTTTATTGGTAGCGAGTCGCTCTTGAACATGACACTTTCACTCCATCGTGATGATTGAGTCGGGTTGGGTTATTCCATTCACCGGTCATATTACCATTGGTCCACTGTACCATCCATCTTTAGGGTTAACGCTACCAATCCATTTTAGTGTCGCTGATATGTTCAAGAGAATTCAATCAGAGAATTCACCAACCCATGTTGTGTCTCATCCGCTACAAAACCTTCACGCTCCATCCTTTCAAGACTGCCACCCTAAACCCTGTATCGTCAAATCATTTTCACCTCCAAAATCATTTCTCCGTTCCATGTCGTAGATGTGGGATTCATTAAGGCCCTCCTATGACGGGTTACTTCTTGTCGATGACAGCTCATTATCCAAGAAGTCAACCTAGGAAAAACCCTTTCAGCACTTTGAAGCTTGCATGCCTCAATGGCAAGTTTCTCACTTCTGGCGACAGGTTTACATCAATGGCCTTTGACAAAAAGATTTTGCGTGGTGTTCGATGCCAAGTCCCTTTTTCACACCACGCGAATTGTGTTGTAGTACCTTGAGGGTCATCATCATTATCGGTGATTCCTCTCATGCCTGTTAATAACTTACATCATCGGTTGGTAATCAGGCGATGTCTTTCCATGTTCGACTCCAGAACATTTTCACGTGGATCGACTTGTACTTCGGATGAAGATTGGATGAGTTTGAAAACCCCATATCTAGTTTCAACCATCCGGGCTGTGATATATTCAGGAAAATAAAGACATCAAATGTACATCATTGCTGCACAGATGATCATCCAAATCAAAGGATGATGGCTCTACTAGAATCATCAGTCTGCCACATAGACGGTTGTCTGTCCATTGTACATGAAAATTAATTTATAAATCTGAGCATGGGAATGCCCACCTCAGCTAGATCATGAAAATGTTATGAAGATAATGTATTGTATTGTATCTTATTACAGGTCGCCATCCAGTTCGAAAGAACCTCGGATCCTCATGATAAAACATTTCACCCGACATCAAAGATCTATGACCTCATGCTTTAGGGGGCAACTATTATAGAAATATTTGGGCACTACAACCCCAATCACATATGTCCATAAACCAAGGGATTCTGAGTCCCTAAAAGTGTTGTTTCATGCCCTAAAGGAACAAGGTCAGTTGATTACATCATCTCCTAGAAGTTCTCCACAGAAAACTACTCAGAACTGGTCAAAACTGGACCATATAGACTGCCCAGTGCAGAGGGTGCGATGTATGTCACCTGCTCAGTGTAAAAAGTGTGATGCATAATGGAAATCCCTTCTGTAGGGTGCGATGGGCAAGAGTAGCCAAATGGAAAAGACATTTTGCAAGGTGGATGATCATGGAATCCTCCAGAAACTTCTCTTGTGACACTTGCCTCTATAAATTCGCCCAGGGATGAGTAAGAGATCATCAATCTCCTAGTGGAATCAAGAACTATCAGAGAGAGGACACTAATCAAAATCCCAGAAGCTGACTCACCCCCATGCAATCATCTATATATGAATCCCTCATCCTAGAGATCCAAAGGCTAGAATCTTATATCTTGTAAGTTGTTGGTTTCCTGGTGCAATATCATAGTGTTGGGTGATCTAAGCTTTTCATGAGGTGAAGAAGGGATTTCATGCTGGGAGGATGATGCTGGGTCAGATCAATGGGTTGTAATCCTCTCTTCTAACCTCTATATCAATAAAGTTATTCGCGTTTTCCTCCACATTCTTGTATGTTAGCTGATATATGCATGTATGTGGTCAACATATATCTGGTCCTATATTGTTTATGACTGTAGATCTCTGCACTTTGAAGGTATTATGCTACTTTGACTTTACAGGTACTCTTTGAAGTGGAGCGGTCAAGGGAAGAGCAGTAAACATCCATCAAAGAGGAGAAGGAACAAGCGGAGAACCAAGTGAAAGATCAAGGTTGGTATTCTTTGCTCCTCTCCTGTCTACTTCTCATAAAGGAAAGCGAAAGTAACTTTAATCTATTTGTTTCTAAGATAGCTACCTGTCTTAGTGGGACTACCATCTTTGCATAGACACTAGATTTCTCGATAACACCCAGATATAGAAATCTATAGATGCATTAGAAGATCCTGATTATACAAGGTAACAATGCATCCTCCTATCCTACCATGTGCTAAAATAATTGGATGGATCATAAAGTATACAAACATTGAAGAATATGTGATTAGAGACTCAAGAAAATTCATTCACCCATTTACGCCTTATGATATCAACTCTTATTACAGGTTTCCCCCTAAAAATATTCTCCTAGATTAAAATTATCTCAAAGCCTTCAATATTATAATGAAAGAGATCATGAAAACTTGGTGGATAAGAAAGGGAAGCTTCATGTCTAGGCCAAATAAAGAATAACTAAAAAAATTACTCAAGGCCCCTTTTCAACTGGTAGCTACCATGATACACAGGTTGTATGGAAGCCCAAATGCATAATCCTTTAATGATGGTTGGGTGAAATTAATGCATTCCACTACAGTCACAAGAACTATCTTCAACTAGGTTGACATCATATTTGTATATTTACAAGATAACATTAAGGAAGCCTATAATCCAAAAGAAGGCAAGTAGTTATATTTCTTCATGGTCTCTTACCTTCTAGACAATGTTTTTGTCAACCATACATTCCCCGCCGTGGGATGGTAGTGGAAAATTCAAGAAGGCCCAATTCACATTTACTACCAAATATTGTAGGAATCAAAATACATCCCAGCATATGCCAAAATATGTTGATATTTCTTGATTACATTGTATGAATCCCTACTCAATGATCCAACTTCATATATGCCCAAGGAGGATAGGAAAGCAATGTAGAATATTGGATATTGATTTACAAAAAAGGGATTGCAAATTCCTAAGAATGTTTGGGGAAACCAAACCTCCCCACTTATTTCCTCTAATTGTTCTAGACAAGTTTATTATGAAAGGAATAACTTATCAAGTATTTACTAGGGTGGGTGGAGATCTTTCATGGGAAAAAAATGATCCATGGCCACACATGCCATTTTAGTTTAGTTCCTATCAACTAAAAGACATGAAGGAAGCCAAAGCTAAGTCTAGCACTTTGACCTTTTTTCCATTTTGGGGACTTGTCATTCGATAGGTATGTTTCAAAATTTCTAGTAAGAAATCATTACAAATTATGCAAATACATATGGGACTACCAATCTGAGTCCTAGGTAGATGAAGGGAAGAAGAAAAATGCCTTAAACTATTCCTAAGTGATTTCCAGGATAAACTATTCTTAAGTGATTTCTAGGATGGGGTATGCCTTTCCCAAGTAGAGAAGGAAAGAGATTAAGTTGAAAAAGAAGCTCTAGCTAGAAAGGTGTCTATTCAAATGAAAGTTTCCATGATTTTTTGAGAGAAAAATATCAAGGAAGACCAAGAGGTAGACAGATTAACATGAAAAATAGAGCTAAAAGGAAAGGGAAATGAGGCTAAAGTAAGAAGTAGAAGCCACAAAGAAGGAAAGGGACTTTAAAATGCAACAGGAAACCCAAAAAGTTCAAAACTAGACCAAACAAGGTGGTGAGGATTCAATGGAGATTGACCAAACCCAATTACACCCATTAACTATCATTGGTGGTCATATACCAGTGAAGGATTTGGGTATTACTCCAACCAAAACAATGAAGGTTGTGAACCTAGGCAAGTTTAGATATGACTTGATGCTAGACATGATAGTACAACAAAAGGAGAAGGTTTTGTCCACCCCTCACCTACCTCTTATGTTATTCAACACTAAGAGAACCATTATCCCTAACACCATTTCAGAATCATTGGTGATGGCCTCAATAGGCATGGCCTTTTCATAGGCTATAAAAAGAAATTTGAATGACATTTTAGATAGAAAATGACAAAGGGATGAACATATAGCAGAGTTGGAGCAACAAAATAGAATGTTAAGAGTTAAGAACAAGGTGCTTAAACAAGAAAAAATTAGGATGGATGACTACCAACCATGTGCTACTAAAGTGTCGAGATATTACAAATAAATGGTTAAACAAGTATATCATTTCCTATAACAGATGTAGAAGACTTCCACCAAACTTCTACCACTTTGGGAGAAAGCTAAAGAAAGAGGTATAAAACTAAGAGGAGTGTTAATTTTTATAAAGCAATTGAAGCAATGGCCATAGAACTGCCTAGACACTCCCCAAGAAATCCCAAGGAGTAGTGAAGAAGAGATAAGATATGACTATGATACTATGAATAGGACCTTGAAGACTCATAAGAAGCTAGAAAGAGATTTTTCCAAATATGTGGCTTTGTACCAAAGAAACTACCCCTTGGAACAAATATTGTTCAAAATCAATAAACTTCCACCCATCAAAGGCTATGGAAAAAACACAGTCAAATATGGGAAGTCCATAAGGACTTGGACGAGGTACCCAATTCCAAGGAATTATTATTTATTGTATTCAACAACAAAACAATTACTAATTCCCTAAAGAAACATATTGTAGAGCCTTTCAAAGCAATAAATTGTCCTTAATTCCTTCTTGGTCTCATTAGAAAAGTGATGTTAAAACCTTATCACAAAGCAATGTAGAATATCATGTCACGGTGGAGGGCCTATTGCACAGTAAGATTAAGATGATGTCATAACACTATCAAATCTAGGAAGAGTATCTTCACGAAATCATGGGAGTATCAGTGGAGGACCCTGTCATCTTGTAGCAACTGTCATTTCCATGTTTTGAAATTTGTAAATATTTGTTTGCATTGTATTATAGTAAGACAATGTGATAAATTGAAGAGTTGTAACTGCCTCGGTTACCTTGAAAGCTATAAATGTCCTAAACTCTAAGAAAATATGAATTTTTTTCGAAACAAAAACAAAGGAGGAGGATTGTTAGTGACTTGTACCTTGTAATTATTATATAATAAGAAGAAGCCTAAAAGGGCAGAGGGGGAGAGATTGGTTTCATCATGTGTTGTGAATGTTTTTTACTTTTCTACAGTAACTTAAATCATGCACATGTGGTGCAAAATGTTTCCTTGCACAATTAGTCTATGTTTCATTTTTTCTTTCTAAATCAAATGAACAAATATTAACTGTGATAAATACATACATTTATGTACTTGTACTAGTTAGTAGGATATCAGCCTCACTTTATTGAGAATGACTCACTATTCCTTCAATGACAAGTAACGAGATGTTTTTTCTTGCTCATTTGGTTATTGTCCTTTTACATCGTAATTAGATTTGAATAGTTGTGTTTCTTTATGATTAGTTAGCTTGTTATTCATTAGTGTTATTTTATGATCCATAAATTGTTGGGCATATTCCACTAGATAGTTCATCAAAACAAGTATGATAAAATTATGTTAGAAATATTAAATCTACACTATGAGGGTTTATTTCTCCCTAGATTTTTGAATCTATAAATTATTGTTTATTGTCTATGCAAATTATAATTATGTAGAAAATAGATAACAATGAGATAAGACTCTAAACTGTAATTGAAATATGAATCTTTTAGAGTCTTATTCATCATGATCATGTGCCTAGGCCCTTTTCCATGAATAATGGGGCTAACAAGGCATCGTCTCGAATTACGGTGGTCAAAACAGAAAAGTTAACGTTTGTAGAATTTCCACGAAATTTTGATATGTTGATTGTTGAAAATAGCAACAAGAAATGTTAAATATAGAAGTGCTAAATTTAGTACCGCTATAAATAGCATTTTGAGATACCTTCCTACTTTAGTTAGTCCCTGAATTAAAATAGAGAAGTAAAATTCGAATTTGATCTTAGCAGCTATTTGTAAAATAGTTAATTAATTCACCATGAGTTGATTAGTTGTAGAAAGTCAAACATGAAGTCTATGTCGGGACATGCAACAATTTCTCCATTGATTGAGGATTTTATCCATCAGTTAAAGAGATAAGGATGAGTTGTAATTAGTTAGTTCAATTAACTGAGTCAAGTCCAGTTAAATTAATTCAAACAGTTTGTTGAATTAATTGTGAGTTCGGTTAGTTAATGCTTGCATGCATGTAACTATTGTACTTCATATAACTGAATATTCTCTCATAAATAACTCATGCATGTTAGTTCAGTCAAAGACCCAGTTGAGATTAGAGGAAGGGACAGTGTACTATCAGTTGGAGGAATTTTCCTATATAGGAAACTCATCCATGCAAAAGGAATTATCTCCTTCAGGATTGCATTGTTAGATCAGAGGTTAGTGAGTGTGTAAAGAGGCCAATTCACACAGGTGGAAGCACTGGACCCCAAGGAAAATTGCACAAGGAAATAAGAGGCTTGGAGGGTAGAGGAGAAGGTTGTGAGAGCCTTTGACTGTCAATGAGCAGCATTGACTTACTGCAAAGAGAGCAGGATAGCTTGACAGCTGATTCTTTTTGTAACTTGAAAAAGATTTCCACTTGTATGATAATACAGAGATTGCGGTTTTAGGCTGAGGCTTTCCCCAGGTTATTTATTTTGTGTTATGTGTGATTGATTTCCCATTCTCAGTTATATGTGTTCTCATTGATCTTGCCCAATTTGATTAAGCTTCCACAGAGTTTGTTGTAGAAGTAGATCATGTATTTTTCTTTAGTCTATTGCATAATCTATTGATCTACAGTGGGAATTTCTACATGGTATCGAAGCAAAGGTGATCAAAGGAGAAGAACAATATACAAGAAGGGAGAAGTTCAAAGTTTGTGGTTCCTGAGTATAGAAATTGAGTTCTTATCACATCTATATTTCACCAATGGCGCTCAATGGTTTAAGACTCGGGTATGCCCTTGATGGCAACTCGAATTGTATAGCATGAAAAGATCGCATGGAAGCAATATTAGAGGATAATAGTCTAAAGGACTTCATTGATCAAGAAGTCCCCAAGCCGACTGATGCTACTCAATTGGCAGAATGGAAGAAATGTGTGGCTAGAGGAAGGAGAATCCTCCTGGAGGGAGTTTGAGACCATATTGTCTCGAGCGTCCGTGGGAAGGAGACATTGTTTTCAATGTGGAAAACATTGAAAGATCTATATCAGAATAGTTGCGATAAGAGGAAGCTGGAGCTAAAAGACGAGCTTCGTAAGATCAAGTGTGAAAAGGGCGACACGATCTCTACATATTTGAACAAGCTCACCACCTGTAGGGATGAGCTTGGAAGTGTAGGGATCACGACCATTGATGATGACATGGTGAGTCTTGCACTCCTCAGTCTTCCTAAGAGTTGGCATAGCTACCAAGGCTCGGTTAATGGAAGAGAAAAACTACTAGATTGGGAATGACTTTGGTCGAATCTGATGCAGGAGGACATAAGAAGAAGCACTAGAGATGGATCCTCATCAAAGCAATATGATGAGGAAAATATAGCCTTAGCGAGTAAGGGGAGGAAAGGGAAATGGAAGGTGTCCCATCCCAAATCTTGTTCTTCCCATGGTAGGAAGAAGATTGACAAATTTAAAGTGTGATGCTTTCATTATCATGAAGTGGGCCATTATGTTACAAATTGTCCATAGAAGAAATCCAAGAAGGGTTCCTCGAAGGGATCTAATGGTGAGGCACTGGACTCACAGTTTGAGTTGGGTTTCTCGCTTATCACATGCATGGTTTCATCCATGGTGGGATGTGTGGGGTACCTGGATAATGGAGCTTCATTCCACATGTCAGGTGACAAGAATATTTTCAGTACCTTGGAGGAGAATGATCTCCAGATGCAGATCGAGATGAGCGATGATGGAAAGTACCATGTTTCAGGTGAAGGTATGGTTGTGTTTTAGAGGGAGCATGGAGCTCCCCTCACCCTGATTGATGTAAAGTATGTACCAAGTCCAAAGAATAATCTTGTGTTTGTCGCTATGCTAGAAGATAAAGGTTATGATGTAGTCTTTAGTAAAGGAAAGGTATTCCTGAGGCATATCGACACTGGACAGACAAAGCGAATAGGGATTCGAGTTAAGAATCTCTACAAGATGGAGGTAGATGATTGTGCTGCATTGAGTTCAAAAGCAGAGATGGTGCAGAGCCAATATGTTGGCGAGTTATGGCATAGAAGACTGGGCCACTTGCACCATGGAGCCTTGAAGATCATGCAGCAGATTTCTATCAGATTATCCAAGGGAAAACTTGAGTAGACGAATACATGCAAAGGTTGTACCTTGGGTAAGTATGTGAAATCTTCCTTTCCAGATCAAGACAGTAGAGCTGGAGCAATCTTGGAGCAGGTTCACTTAGATGTTTGTCGACCTTTCTCTACAGCCTCCACCGCTAAAAAAAGGTACTGTGTTATTTTTATTGATGATTTTTCTTGTAGATGCTGGATCTACTTTATGCAAAAGAAGGATCAGACCTTCTTGAGGTTTTGTGAGTTTAAAGCCTTGGCAGAGAAAGAATCTGGAAATAAAATAAAAGCCTTGCATAGCGATAATGGTGGAGAGTATGTCTCCCAATAGTTTAAAGACTTCTGCACTGTAGAAGGAATTAAACGGGAACTGACGGCTTCCCATAACCCACAGCAGAATGGGGTGGCTGAAAGGAAGAACAAATCGATTATAGGAGTAGCTTAAGCGATGTTGCATGACCAAACCCTACCACTACATTTATGGGATGAGGCATGCAATACAATAATATACTTGCAGAACAGAAGCCTGCACCGTATATTAGGGATGAACACACTTATGGAGGCCTTTTCTGGGAAGCGACCTGATGTAAGTCACTTCTAAATCTTGGGATCATCAGTTTACTGTCATGTGACCAAATATGACAGGCAGAAGCTAGACCCAACAACTGAGTTGGGAATACTTGTGGGGTACACGGATAATCCCCACAACTATTCGGTGTACCTACCTAGCACTCAGAGGACAGTGGTACGCAGTGATCTGAAGTTCAATGAGAAGAAAGCCATGTGATTATCACTTGAGAGGAAGCTCAAGTTGCATGTAGAGGAGGAACTTTCAGTTCCTAAGGAGGAGGAGCCTCAGAATGATGCGGAGCAGCCGCATGCAGAGGATCCAGGAGTGGAGACATCCACTCATGCTAAGACTTCCAGAGATGGGAAGAAACTCTCAATGGAAGCTGACAGGTTGATATTAGATGCGTGGGAGAATGTGTGACATCTATCTTCTCGATGTAGACAAAGGAGGTCACCCGAGCAGTACACTGGGTACATGGCCCTAGTTGGGGAGTGTGTAGATACCGAACCTTCTTCATTTGAGGAGGCAATGCAACAACCAGTCTGGGTTGATGCAATGGTAGAGGAGTATGACTCTATCATTTTGAACAGTGTGTGAGATGTTGTCCCAAGACCTCAGGGTAAGTCAGTGGTGAGTTCTAGATGACTTTACAAGGTAAAGTAGGCAGTTGATGCCAGTGTTGAGAAACATAAGGCAAGGTTTGTTTCCTGGGGTTTCTCACAAGTCGAGGGGATCAACTACGATGAGACTTTTGCTCTCGTAGGAAGGTACTCATCGATTAGATCGACGTTGGCACTATTAGCTCAGATGGGGTCGAAGATCCACCAGATGGATGTGAAGACAACATTCCTCAATGGGAAGATTGAGGAGGAGGTGTACATTGAGTAGCTAGAAGGTTTCGAGACCTTCGATCATGAATCACAAGTGTGCAGACTCAAGAGGGCTTTGTATGGGCTACAGCAAGCACCCCGTGCTTGGTACACTAGGATTGATAGCTATTTCACTAGGTTGGGCTTCACCAAGAGTGAAGCAGATGCAAACCTTTACCACATCATGGTAGAAGGTAAACCATTGATCATTGTTCTTTATGTCGATGATCTTATTTTGACAGGTGATGATTAGCTGATACAGTCTTGCAAGGAGGACCTTGCAAGAGAGTTCGAAATGAAATACAGGGGTCTTATGCACTACTTTCTAGGCATGGAGGCGTGGCAAAAAGATGGTGAAGTATTTGTGTCTCAAGGCAAGTATGCCAATGAGATACTCAGGCGCTTTCACATGGAGAAGTGCAAGCCCATGCAGACTCCTCTAGATGGGAATTGGAGGAACGAGGATGCTACTTCAGGTGAGGTAGTAGATGCTACTATTTACCTGCAGCTGGTGGGTTCACTTATGTATCTGGTGAACACACGACCCGACTTATGCTTTGTGGTGAACCAGCTGAGTCAAGCTATGGTTCAGCCTACCAAGCTATTTTGGAAGGTAGCGAAGCATGTGATGAGATACCTCAGAGGCACATCTAAGTTCGAATTGTGGTACAAACAGACAAAGGGAGTGAAGCTTTAGGGCTTCATAGATGCGGAGTGGGTAGGGAGTCCTGTTGGCATTATGATACATATGTTGTACTTGATGAAGGGGGAGATTGTTGGCATTATGATACATATGTTGTACTTGATGGCAACCCACTCATCTCAGATGATAAATTATAGTGCAGCAAAGTTCATGCACTTTCATGAAGATAAAAGTTTATTTCATGTAAAAAGTTCACGCACTTTTATGTGGAGAAAAGTTTATTTCATGTGGAGAAAAGTTCATGCACTTTTATGAAGAGAAAAGTTTATTTCATGTGGATAAAAGTTTCACGCACTTTTATGCGGAGAAAAGTTTATTTCATGTAGAAAAAAAAAATTCACGCACTTTTATGTGGAGAAAAAGTTTATTTCATGTGGAGAAAATTTCACGCACTTTTATGTGGAGAAAATTTTTATTTCATGTGGAGAAAAGTTCACACACTTTCATGGTTGGTTCATGGTGTTGGTTCGACAGCTTTTTGATCCTATGGTTTTGGTTCGTGGTATTGCATCCAAAAGTGTTGATCCCAAGTATTGGGTTCATGGTATTGTGTTATTATGGTTTTGGACTGTGGTATTGTGAAAGGCCTAAGAATATAAAAGGGGAAGGAGATCATTTGGCAAAGCATCATCTGAATTGTTATTGAATATA
>APFE030825373.1:267-91400 GCA_000404065.3 Pinus taeda | reverse complement strand
ATCAACTAACTGAATCATAAGAAGTTGTGGAAGTAGCATATATGAATCTGAATATGGAAATGAAAAAGTTTTATTGATTTGATAATACTGATTCACCCCCCCTCTCAGTATTATTTCCAACAAGTCCATCAGAATGGAAGAGCACTTCTAGAGGAATCTTCAACGTTGGTTCAATTGCAGTTTCCTGGTATAGCAGGAAACAGAGGTCAATTGCACTTAACTCAGCAGAGGCTGAATACATGGTTGCTAGTTAGGCTACATGTGAGGCCATTTGGATGTGGAAGATTCTAGTGGGATTGTTTGGTCAAAGGATGGATCCAACCATGTTCTACTGCGATAACTAGAGTTGTATTAAACTCTATGGGAATCCAATTTTTCATGACAGGTCCAAGCACATTGATATCAGGTATCACCATCTTCGAGACTGTGTGGTCAAGAGGATCATGTTGTTGTTGTATGTTTCGACCAAGGAACAGGATGCAGATATTTTGACTAAGGCATTGTCAAAATGCAAGTTTGAGTTCCACAGAGACAGGATTGGGGTTACTGATAATCCCTTTCTTGTCAAGAGGGAGCGTTGAAAATAGAAACAATAAATACTAAATATAGAAGTGCTAAATTTAGTACTACTATAAATAGCATTTCGGGATACCTTCTTATTTTAGTTAGTCCCTGAACTAAAATAGAGAATTAAAATTCGAATTTGATCTTAGCAGTTGTTTGTAAAATAATTAATTAATTCACCATGAGTTAATTAGTTGTAGAAAATCAAACATGAAGTCTATGTGGGGACATGCAACAGTTTTTCCATTGATTAAGGAATTTATAAATTAGTTAAAGAGATAAGGATGAATTGTAATTAGTTAGCTCATTTAACTGAGTCAAGTCCAGTTAGATTAATTCAAATAGTTTGTTGAATTAATTGTGAGTTCAGTTAGTTAATGCTTACATGCATGTAACTGCTGCACTTCAAATAACTGAATATTCTCTCATAAATAACTCATGCATGTCATATCAGTCAAAGACCCAGTTGAGATCAGAGGAAGGGACAATGTACTATCAGTTGGAGGAATTTTCCTATATAGGAAACTCATCCATGCAGAAGGCTTCAGGATTGCGCAGTTAGATCGGAGGTTAGTGAGTGTGTGAAGAGGCCAATTCGCACAGGTGGCAGCACTGGACCACAAGGAAAACTACGCAAGGAAATAGGAGGCTTGGAGGGCATAGGAGAAGGTTATGAGAGCCTTTGATTGTCTATGAGTAGCACTGATTGATTGCAGAGAGAGCAAGATAACTTGAGAGCTGATTCTTTTTGTAACTTGAACAAGATTTCCACTTGTATGATAATATGGAGGTTGGGGCTTTAGGCTGAGACTTTCCCCGACTTATTTCTTCTATGTTATGTGTGATTGATTTCTCATTCTCAGTTATATGTGTTCTCATTGATCTTGCTCAATTCGATTAAGCTTCCGTAGAGTTTCTTGTAGAAGTAGATCTTGTATTTTGCTTTAGTCTATTGCATAATCTGTTGATCTACAATGGGAATTTCTACACTCATAAGAACAATTTGAAAAACAATTTATTTTCTTACAAACACAAAATTTCTCTACTCAATTTGCAATGGAATTAGGAACAGGAATCAAACACAGTCACATAATTCAAGACACAATTTTTTTTACTAGGGAACTGTTATAGACATTTTTGGGCACTGTAACCCCAATCATACATGTCCATAAACCAAGGGCTCCTAAGTCCCTAAAAGTGTTGCTTCATGCCCTAAAGGAACAAGGTCAGCTGATTACATCATCTCCCAGAAGTTCTCCACAGGAAACTGCTCAGAACTGGTCAAAACTGGACCATACAGACTGCCCAATGCAGAGGGTGCGATGCATATCACCTGCTCAGTGTAAAGGGTGGGATGCATACTGGAATTCCCTTCTGTAGGGTGAGATGGGCAAGAGTAGACAAATGGTAGAGACAGTTTGCAAGGTGGATGATCATGGAATCTTCCAGAAACTTCTCCTGTGACACTTGCCTCTCTGAATTCGTCCAGGGATGAGTAAGAGATCATCAATGTCCAAGTGGAATCAAGAAATATCAAAGAGAGGACACTAATCAAAATCCCAGAAGCTGACTCACCCCCTACAATCATCTATATGTGGATCCCTCACCACAGAGATCTAGAGGCTGGAATCTTGTATCTTGTAAGGAAGTGTTGTTGGTTTCCTAGTGCAACATCATAGTGTTGGGTGATCTAAGCTTTTCATGAGGTCAAGAAGGGCTTTCATGCTGAGAGGATGACGTTGGGTCAGAACAATTGGTTGTAATCCTCTTTTTTATTCTTGATATTAATAAAGCTATTCAAGTTTTCCTCCACATTCTTGTATGTTTGATGATATATGCATTTGTGTGGTCAATACATATCTGGTCCTGTATTGCTTATGATTGTACATCTCTGTTCTTCGATAGTATTATGTTGCTTTGATTCCACAGGTGCTCTTTCAAGCTGGGTAGACGAAGAATGAGTGGTGAAGATATATCAAAAGGGAAAGGAACCAAGCGCAAGATTGAGGTTGGTGTCCTTTGTTCCCCTCTTATCTACTGCTCATAAACGAAAGTGAAAGTAGTTTTAGTTTTTTTGTTTCTAAGATAGCTACCAGTCTTAGTGGGACTAGCAGCTCCGAGTGGACACTAGATTTCCTGATAACAAAATGGTGACTTCGCTCGGGATCGAATAGATTGTTTGCTTATCTATATTTGTTTTTTTTATAAACTTACAGACGGAGCCTGAAGTCAAGCTAGCTAGCCTTCGAACTGCATTTGCTATGCAAGTGCAAAGTAGATCAATGTTGCTTCAGTCTATCTCCGGGTTTTGTTTATAAACTGAACAATCGATTTGCAAACATTCTAATTTCCCTGGTGGTGGCTCTAGTAACCTTATTAGATCAACCCCTGTGATTTATATTTACTGAACATCACTTGCTCGGCCTAAATCCCTTAACTGAGCTGCAAACTATGACCAAAAACCAAGTTGAAGTCTCGTCCCTAGACCATCGCACCTTCTACTCTTGGGAAGCTAGATGCATCGCACCTCCTGTGTGCAGTAGGTGCGATGTATCGCACTTTCCCTGTGTTACAGGCGCGCTTATCAGACAAGACCTCTTCTGCTTCCAGATTTTGGTTTTTTGTTCACTCTCTTCAGATTTATTTTGGAGTTTTTGTTGTCTATGATCAATACACCTCTATGGAAACCCCTTCCTTTCCATCATTCCACCTCCATTATGCAAAGAAATGTAAATTTTTTTGTGTATTGTGCACCATTTTCAGTTCTCTTTTACAAAGAAGTAGCGTAATCGAACTATCGTTTCTTGATTTGAAAGTGTCGCAAGTGTCATTTTCAATCGTAGAAGAGAATCCTATTGTTTTGTATGGTCAATTATACTGTTACTCTTGTATTTGATTTGAATTAGTAGTTGTTCAAGTGTCGAAAGAAATTGTTCAATTCGAAATCGCAAAGTTTCGTCATTATCTTCCTTTCGTATTTTGAAGGAAAATTGCACTGTCACTTTGAAAAGATAATTCTGATTTGTACTTAGCATTATTCTTGTCATTCACACATTAAGAAGGCTGAAAAAAATACATGCATGTGCATTTGCATTTAGACTTCTTGTTGGTTTGATTTAGGACAGTGCATTTAGTGTGTGCTCTATGCTCTATGTTGAAATAATCTCATCTCTCTTTCCTTAGTAGCTAGGATTTTCATTGCAAAAAGAAGATTAAATGATTGTTTATCATCTTAGGCTACATTTTAGGAATTATATATCTATATCAAGCAGTGAACCTGAAAGGCAAATTTCTTAAGCAAGATCAACTGTAAAATAAATTCAATGAACATAACAACGCTTTCGAACCTACCGCACAACATTTAGAAGTCTAGGGTAGAGATGTATTCCGGCGTCGTAAAGCCTGGCAACTATCGCTTTCATTGTTGGTTGGGTGATTCCTCCTCTTTGAGAAGACAAGTGCCAATACAGACTTGTTCTCCCACATACCGTTGAGTATATATTGGGAGACCACAATAGGCTATATCCTTTATCCTTAGGAAGCCATGTTTGTTGCCCTATCAATCGCAATGCACTGAACACAGCATTCGAGAAGATTGATTGTCGTATCGTAAAAAGTATTCTGCAGTTTTGCGATTGGTTTGGTAATCCCTCTATCTAGATTTCCAGAGTAGTCTCTTTCGTTCCTTTTCAGACTCCTTAAAGGAAAAGGTCCATCTAAGCACTTGTCACTTCAGGCTCATTAAAAATCAAAGGCGACTAGAGTCATCTTTTGTTTTTTCTCGACTCTTAAAAATTGAAAAAACAAGTTGTGTCAAAGGGTCTAAAATTTATTTTAATCGAAATAATATCACTATTCCCGCATTGGGATTTAGGTTGAGAAAAATGGAGTCTACCAACCAAGGATTTCCCCTTGGAGGAAATCCTAGTCCTTTCTCCTCCTGGGGAGATGTTGGTGCACCTCATATGGCCACATTGTCACTTCCAAGATTGACGATTGGCTTGCCAATATGGCTCTTCTCGACGTCCATCATTTAGAACACCGTGATTCCTGAACAGCCAAGTCAGCAACTAGATGATACTAGAGATACCCCCAAACCTTCTACTTCATCTGTTTCTCCCTCTCCTCCTTCCCCTTTGCTTGATGAAGTTGGTAAAGCTGAAAATCAAGTAACTAAGAAGGAGAAGAAGGGGAAGGAGAAGAAGGAAAAGAAGAAGAAGGAGTCGAAGGCAAAAAGGGGCAACCATGCATCATCTAGTCAAAATCCACACACTACACCGTCCAAGCCTAAATCTCCATGTGTCATTTGCAAAGGAGACCACTATCATCGAGATTGCCCTTGCATCCCTCGGATCTTAAGGGACTGGTCTCCTTGTTTGCACAATCCGGTGTCATCAACCTCTGATCGTGTTGAAAGTACATTTTCAACTAGTGAAAGCGAAGTATCTGGACAGAAAAGGAAATGTAAATTTCCTTGTAAACTGTGTGAAGGTGATCATGTCGTCCACCATTGTCCCTTCCTAGACGAAGCTAAAAGAGTTTTGGATAACCGTCCGGCTTCATCGCTACAGCTTTCTCCTGGATATAAGAAACTCTTGCCGAGTCCATCATTGGTTGAAAATCTGACTGACACGCCATTGTGGTCGATCGAAGCATCTATCATTGAGGATAAACCCTCTGAATCCACACCAGATGAAAGTCAAAAGGACGAGATGGCAGTTGACCCGGTCTTGCCTTCAAAAGGTCCATCTTTAGATGGTACAGTCACTGAAGAGAATAAGAACGACACCGTTCAAATTCTTTTCGTAAACACAGACTCCGATGAACATGGGGGCAATCTACCCATTCCTTTACCACAGGAAGGAAGTTCGTCAGATTCGTATCCGACCGTCTATTCGGTCCCACCTCCAAGCAACCTAGTTGTTTCCTTCGATTGAAATCTACTAGGCAGACCCCGTTTACCGGCTAGTGTACCATTTCGAATCATTGTACAAGCTTACAGAATGGTCATGGCTAGTACCATCATAGATGAAGGGGCTTCTGTGAGTATCCTTTCCTCAACTACTTGGAAAGCGCTTGGTTCGCCATCGCTTCTGCCTAAGATGAGAAATCTGACAGGCTTCAACAAAGGAACCAGTCGACCGTTAGGGATCCTTCCCAAAGTGCCTATTACTTTGAGGAAGAAAACTGTTTATATGAACACAATGGTAGTCCAAGGACCTCTAGACTATAATCTACTCCTTGGGCGCGACTATATATATAGCATGGGAGCCATTGTCTCCTCACTCTTTAGAGTAATGTGTTTTCTGCATGAAGGCCGAGTGGTCCAACTCGTAGACCAGCTTTCGTTCCCCAGCTCACACATAGCTAATAGTCAAATGCCATCCCTAAATGGTCTTTTCACGCAAAGAATGTTTCATTAATCTCCAGCCTGTCCATCTGAAGAACGCAAGTAATTCGAGAGGACATGACTGAAACCCAGGGGGGCATGTGGCCTGGCCTATTCCAGCAGGAAAACTCTAGGCATAGAATAAGGTTTCTGCGAAGGATATATGACTAGTCCGATACCCGTCTGTATAGGAAGAGGGAATTAGACTGGAAGAAGATACCTCTGTTAGAAGGTAGGCCTTTCCCGATAGAACAAATGTTTTGTCTAAAAATTGAAAGATAATCTAGAAACTCGACTTCGCTATGCCTGGGGGCATGCAAACCTTTTGCGAGCAAGCAAAGACCAACCTCTGTAGTTTTGGTGGCTTAAACCGCTTAAGTTGGGCGAGTGGTCGAATCGACCGTTCACCTTCGCAGGGGCCAAATGGCGCCGGTAAAGTAAAGGAAAAATTTTCCTACTTGACCTTAGTAGTTAAGAAACTGCTAGGACAGTAGTTGGTCATTCCTAGCTTGCATGCGAAAGGATGTGGAGCAAAGCTTTGAAAAGTGCAAGCTCCATAAAAAATGGAATCTATAGATGAGATGTCTTTATTATATGACTAGCACGAGCATTTTTTATGTGAAGTTTAAGCTCGATAAAAATTAAACCTAAGCAATGAGCAAATGTTTCCCCCAGAGTTTAAGCTCATTAAAAAATGAACCAATCTCCGGTAAATAACCATTGCGAATGCATTATCATCAGCTTTTGAGCCTTGGTCGTGTTCTCATCATCACCTCCACTCTGTTTTAGCCAATCATACGCCTCCATTTGATTGTTTACCCCTTTTTGAGGAACATCTGTGACGAGTGATCTTGTTAGCCATCCTTGTGACACTGCCATGATTGGAAAATTCCAAATCTTACTTGGAATCAACTGCTACCCGAAATTATCACTCGTTCCTCAAAAAACGAGTCTCTTTTAAGCTCTTTTCACCTGACTCGTAAAAAATGAAAAAATTACCGAGCGATTGGCCTCTATAGCTCATTAAAACTACCGGGAGTGTTATCCCTCCTCTAGATTTTAATCTTTTTGGACCTGAGGGATTATTGCACGAAAATATCGAGTGCTTGTCTTTTTCGGCTCATTAAAACTATCGAAAATTCATCTCGTTCGTATTATTTTAGACTTTTTCAGACTTAAGGGATTATATGACGAAAAAGGATTATGGGAGTTTCCTTTCTGTCCCTTTTCAGACTCTCTAAAATTGAAAAAGGATCGAGTTATCATTGTCATTAAACTCGTAAAAATCAATAGCAACAAACTTGTCCAAATGGACAAGAACGAGTTTCATTGTCGCTAGGCTCGTTAAAACATAGCGAGGAGTTCGCCCGAAGGGAGGATTATAGAACAAGCATATGTTATCCTCCTCAAGCTTGATAAAAATAAAGAGGTACTAGTAAGCAATGACTGGGGAAAATTGGGAAGAAAACTTGAAGAAACTTTATTGGTAGCGAGTCACTCTTGAACATGACACTTTCATTCCACGTCTGAGTCGAGTTGGGTTATTTCGTTCACCGGTCATATCACCATTGGTCCATCGTACCATATTTGGGGTTAACACTACCAATCCATTTCATTGCCGCTGGTATGTTCAAGAGAAGTCACTCAGAGAATTCACCTGTGTCTCATCCACTCCAATACATTCACGCTCCATTCTTTCATGACCGCACCCTAAACCCTGTATCATTAGATTTTTTTCACCTCCAAAATCATTTGCTCCGTTCCATGTCGTAGATGTGGGATTCATTAAGGCCCTCCTACGATGGGTCACTTCTTGTTGACATCAGCTCATTATCCAAGAAGTCAACCTAGGAACAACCCTTTCAGTACTTTGAAGCTTGCATGCCTCAATGGCAAGTTTCTCACTTTCAGCGACAGGTTTACATCAATGGCCTTCGACCGAGAGATTTTGCGTGGTGTTTGACGCCAAGTCCCTTTTTCACACCACGCGAATTGTACCGTAGTACCTTGAGGGTCATCATCATCATCGGTGATTCCTCTCGCAAATGTTAACATCTTACATCATTGGCTGGTAATCAGGTGATGTCTTTCTATGTTCAACTCCAGAACATCTTTCACATGGATCGACTTGTACTCCGAGTGAAGATTGAACAAGTTTGAAGACCCTGGATCTAGTTTCATCCATCCGGGCTGTGATATATTCAGGAATATAAAGACATCAAATGTACATCATTGCCAAACAGATGATCATCCGAATCAAAGGATGATGACTCCGTCCGAATCATTAGTCTGCTACACAGACGGTCGTCTGTCCTATGTACATGAAAATGAATTTATAAAGCTGAGCATGGGAATGCCCGCCTCAACTAGATCATGAAAAATATTATGAAGATAATGTATTGTATTGTATCTTATTACAGGTCACCTTCCAGCTCGAAAAAACTTCGGATCCTCATGATAAAGCATTTCACCCGACATCGAAAGATTAACGACCTCATGCTTTAGGGGGCAACTGTTATAGAAATTTTTGGGCACTGCAACCCCAATCATACATGTCCATAAACCAAGGGCTCCTAAGTCCCTAAAACTGTTGCTTCATGCCCTAAAGGAACAAGGTTAGCTAATTACATCATCCCCCAGAAGTTCTCCATAGAACACTGCTCAGAACTGGTCAAAATTGGACCATACAGACTGCCCAATGCAGAGGGTGTGATGCATCTCACCTGCTCAGTGTAAAGGGTGCGATGCATACTGGAATGCCCTTCTGTAGGGTGCGATGGGCGAGAGTAGACAAATGGTAGAGACAGTTTGCAAGGTGGATGATCATGGAATCTTCCAGAAACTTCTCATGTGACACTTACCTCTCTGAATTCGCCCAAGGATGAGTAAGAGATCATCAATCTCCAAGTGGAATCAAGAAATATCAGAGAGAGGACAGTAATCAGAATCCTAGAAGCTAACTCACCCCCCTACAATCATCTATATATGGATCCCTCATCACAGAGATCCAGATTCTGGAATCTTGTATCTTGTAAGGAAGCGTTGTTGGTTTCCTGGTGCAACATCATAGTGTTGGGTGATCTAAGCTTTTCATGAGGTGAAGAAGGGCTTTCATGTTGAGAGGATGACGCTGGGTCAGAACAATTGGTTGTAATCCTCTTTTCTATTCTTGATATTAATAAATCTATTCAAGTTTTCCTCCACATTCTTGTATGTTTGATGATATATGCATTTGTGGTCAATACATATCTGGTCCTGTATTGCTTATGATTGTAGATCTCTGTTCTTCGATAGTATTATGCTGCTTTGATTCCATAGGTGCTCTCTGAAGATGGGTAGATGAAGGAGTGGCGAAGATCTATCAGAAGGGAGAGGAACCAAGCAAGGAACCAAGAGCAAGACTGAGGTTGGTGTCCTTTGTTCCCCTCTTATCTACTTCTCATAAAGGAAAGCGAAAGTAGTTTTAGTTTGTTTGTTTCTAAGACAGCTACTAGTCTTAGTGGGACTAGCAGCTCTGAGTGGACACTAGATTTCCCGATAACAGGAACCCAACCATGGGAAAACCCTCTGCTTGATGAGAATTTATTGATAGAAACACTGACTAATAAATCTCTTACAAAAATAATTGTTTCAATCTGAAAGACACACTTGTCTTTCCTGCTTGTTCTAAGATTGAAACCTTTTCAATGTTTTTTATCTCTGCTCCCCTCTACTAACATGTGCACAAGCTTCTCTTCCACGCTCTTCCTCACACAAGCTCCACGCATAAACTTGTGCTTCCTATTGCTTGGTCTCACCAACTCGTGCTCATCAAAACAATGATGAAACTTGTGCCTTCGTGCCTCCTTTTAAAGGCAATTCAAATGGTTAAAATTAGTGAGTTTCTAATTAAGGAATTGAACTAGAGCTTTTATGGTTAACAAAAGTCAACATAACTAGTTAATTGGATCCTCCTTAAATTTAGGAGGCTAACTCCCCTTAAGCTTCAATTCCCAATTTAACTCACACTAGAAGATCAAACCTAGACCTTCAACACATCAGTTAACTACCTTATGCACTCCTAATTTTTAAGGAAACTCCTAAATTTTAGGAACTCAACCATGCACAAAAAAAAAGAACTCGACTTTGACTCCTTGAATTAAGGAACAAATCAAGGAGTCACTTTTCTCACTAATTTTCAACAACTTCCAAGTGGAATAACTTTTGTATATAGACTCTAATTGAGGAAATTATTGATCGTTAGAAAGGTATTGATCTATATATAAAACTTCTTGAGGTTTATGTAAATTGCAAGTGATTAAATTTGAGCTTTATGGCTCTTATATCAAATTCATAAACACATAAACATGAATTTAAACTTCAAAAATTGAAAATTGTAGACAATACCACCATAAAAGTATTCACAAAACAACAAGCGGTGAAGGAGTTCACCCCTCCTGGGTTACGTCTCCTGGTCCTGTTAGCTCTACTACATATTGCTGATATTCGAAGAATTAGAAGTAAGCTCGGTCCTTGTTTTTGCTCAAAGAAAGCCTATAACGGTCGTCCTCACCTTCTCCTTTACCTCTTGCACTCTCCCTTCATCTCCATTTCCTACACTCTTTTGTTAAAAACCATATAAAACTCCATTTTTCTTAAGCCCTGGGCGCTTAAACCCATACCCCCATAAACCCACGCCCACACGACCACGCGCCTTCACAAACCCTCCGCCGCAATCTTAGTCGTTGATCTCCATCACCCCGATCCAATGGTCCCCCATCACATTCGACGAAAAACCGGCGCAATCAAATCTCCACTATCCGATCGTATCTGCTGTAATCGGATGGCGTTCGCTCTCCCCACACCCGCAAATTGTCAGGGCGATAATGTGTGATAGAAAGTGGTTTCGTCCTTCCCCCGCCGCCACGTGTCACACTTTGAATGGAATCACATGCCGTTGTCCTTTTACTGCCTTGTGCTCGAAAGCGATGTGACCAAAATAGCTTATTGCTTAGCCTCCTGTTGCCGCCTGATAACTCCTGCGCATCTCCTCCGCCCTATAGCCGTAGGATCTGCACGCTCGAAATCTAATGGTTCACGCTCTCCCCGCTCCCATATCTCCTGATACTCTCCGCCATGCAATCCCCGCCATCCATCCTCTTGATCTGACGACTGATATTTCTCCTCCATTCGACCCATCTATCCGCCATGTAGTACACATCCATGAACTGTTTCGTGCACTCGAAGGACGAAGGTGATTAGTTTCTAGTACCGTTTGCAGTTTCTCCCCAACAACCATATTTAACCAACAGTATGGCCGAGATGGAAGAGGACAGAGCCCGAGTAGGTGACCGCATTTAACAGTTATGGGTCCTCATTGATACGAGCACACCAACCACTCAAGAAGGATAGTTGAGCACCTGAAAGGGCCAGATTCATCCATTGAAGCAAGAAAATGCACCAGAGACTCCATCAAGTAGTTAAAGTGGTTGGTGGTCAATTATGACCCCTCCATACTCAGAATGGTTGAGTGCCTTTGAAATGAAACTCTATATATACCCGCAAACAAGATGTAATCACGGTTGATGGTTGATGTTTTGATGTAAGGTTCAACTTCTGGAGACTATAACTATTTTGATACTTGTAGCGTCTCCTCTTCATTTTCAGCTAATACAAGCTTATTTTGCTGTTAATTGCTCACTTTTCATGCTTCTTCTTTTCCAAGTTGTGCTTGATATGTTGTATTCCTAAACTCTTGATGTTTAGCATTGGAGTAGCTGTCATCCTATCTCTGTGTTAAAGTCTTGTATGTATCAGTGAATGGGTTATTCAGGTTTCTATTCACCTAGTGCCAGAGAGCTATCATCCTGTCTGTGCATTAGGGAATTAGATTTGCAGACTTCTTTACTGGTTGCAGCCGGCCATCACATGGTCATGTGCAGCTGTTGGTGTGTTCAGTATTCTCCATATTAACCCAATCCTTAAACTGTGAGTAATTGGTGGTCTAAAGCCTTGTAGTCTGTGGGTGTTCATGCATGTCTAGAGTGAAGCAAAATAGAAGTGGTTATCTAGCTTGAACAAGCATCATTCCTTCCATTTAGCCATTTGCAACAATAAGTTGAATTTATATGTTCCCGAGCATGTCCAAGCTACAACCTAGGAGAATTTCTTGGGGTGATAACATTAATTAGCACCGCTGCCGGGGAGAGGAGATTGAAGCTCAGCTTCCCTGGGAAAACAACATAGTTCCAACCTTGATGATAGACAAAGCCTAACACATTTCTGGTTGTAATCATCTATCTGGTGACTCTACTGGAGGATCAACCTAGTGGCGACTCCATATTAATGTTCTGGCTCAATTTGTGAGGCATACCCAGAGAAATCCTTAGAAATCACCAGCTGACCTAGTGCCTAACCCTGAGAAGATTGTTAAGCAGAAGAAAACATCACTAAAAGGAGCATCAGGATCAAGTAAGCCTAAAAGACCTTAGGTATCTCTACAAGAAGGGCCTATAGCTGAGAATATACAGTTTGAAGATATAGAGCCTAGCATTATTAGTGAAGAAATACCCTCAGAGATTCATATTAGTGAAGAAATACCCTCAGAGATTCATATTAGTGAAGAAATACCCTCAGAGATTCATAAAGCTCCTTGTTCATTTAGTTCCCCTTTGGATCTTAGTCCAAAGAAAGCCTCCCATATAGTCCATCATATTCCCTTGTCTCTGTCATATTTTTCATTGCTTTCTACCATCCAATCTGCCAGTATCCTTCCTCCTATCCCAGCCATGGCAGGCCAACAGGCACCCACAAAGATGGAAAGAATCATAGCTGCAAGGTATGGACCCCTGGTCTTGCCTGTCCCTTTGAATGCCATGCCTACTAGAGAGTATCGGAAATATATGCCCAAGTTCACTGGTACAGAGGGAATAACAGCTGAAGAACACCTTGAATCTTTTTATAGTTATGCTAATAACCTAGATATCAGTGAGGATGATGTGTGGATGAGAGTGTTTGTCCAGAGCCTTGATGGAGAGGCTAGAAAGTGGTTCAGAGAATTGACCCCTCGGTCTATAACAGACATTGAAGCATTAGATGATGTGTTTCTGAAGCATTGGTGAGATAAAAAAGACTTGTTATATTACCATACAGAGTTTGGAAACCTCAAGAGGGAAAATGAGGAATCATTGCCTGATTTTAATAAAAGATTCAATCGTATGTATAGTAAGATACCAGCTAAAGTAAAGCCTACCCCCACCTCTACCAAACTCACCTATGCCAATGATTTTGACTCTGATTTCTACCTGCTATCTAGAGAAAGAAGGTGTGCCACTCTAGCTGAAATGCAGGATGTAGCCCTAGAGGTGGAATCTAATATTATGGCTGCAGAAAAGCTCAAAAGTCATACTGATAGAAGAAGGCAGAGAGGTGAGGCTTCTTCTTCCTCTGCTTCATCTTCAGAACCTAAATTAGAATAGATGACTAAGATGATAGAGTCATTGGCTGCTAAAATATCTAAGTTGAAGGTTGAGCAGAGCTCAGGAAAGACAAGGCTTCCAAACACATTTGCTCCAAGAAACCCAAATCCATTCAAAAGAGCAAGTGAACAATTGCAAATAATTCAGAGGGGTAAAGAAGCAAATGAAAAACAAAAGGTTAAAGCTCCTTTCTAGAATGTAGTCATGGAGGAAGAGCAGTTTGAAGAAGAGGATGAAATTCATTGCATGGAAGATAAAGGCAATGTTTCCTTTTTGACATTCGCTGCATATGAAGAATCATTGCTGCAGGACCAAACCAGTCAAAAGTGGGATGGAGAGGCTGTTCTGTAGACTGATGAGTAGCAAAGATACAATCTGAGGTCAAAATCAAACAATGTCAAGGAGAATCCTGCTCAAAAACTTGTTGCCCCAACAGAGCAACAGAACATCAGAC
Source organism: Pinus taeda (assembly GCA_000404065.3). NCBI lineage: Eukaryota > Viridiplantae > Streptophyta > Pinopsida > Pinales > Pinaceae > Pinus > Pinus taeda. The sequence continues at coordinate 77,536 of APFE030825373.1, read as the reverse complement.
GGAAAAGACCAGCAGCTGACCCAGTCATACTCAAAGCACCAACTCAAGAGGTAAGAGGCCCTGACAAGTCCCCTTCCCCTTTTAGCTTTGAATCAGAAGTCCGGAAATTAAAAATATCTATGCCTCTGATAGAAATTGCAAAGAGTGAAGTTTTTAGAAAGCCTATCCTTGATGCTTTTGAGCTAAAAGCTTCACAAACCCCCATTGACTATGTCAACTCGCAAGATGATAAGCTTTCAATTGTGCTTAGCCCAATGACTAAACCTGCTGATAATAACTCCCCATCATTTTATGTCTCCTTGACCATTCATGACAAAACCCTCCACAATTTCCTGCTAGACACAGGGGCCAGCCACAATTTGATGCCCAAAGTTGTCATGGAAGAGTTAGGCCTTGATATCACCAGACTATATCATGATCTATTCTCATTTGATTCAAGAAAGGTAAAATGCCTAGGATTAATCAAAGACCTAGCCATTACCCTAACTTAGTTGCCCATGAAGAGCATGATGATGGATATTGTGGTAACAGATGTCCCTCCTAAGTTTGGCATGCTGCTATCCAGATGATGGATTAAGAGACTAGGTGGGACATTACAGAATGATTTATCTTATGCCACTGTCCCAGTCTTTGGAGGAGAAGGAAGGAGATTGTATAGGGAAGCACAACTAGCCTACATCATCGGTGATGAGAATAATCCTTCCAATCATCCCATTTATGCTATGGACAATTACTTTGGAGCTTGTATTCTCCAAATAGAAGAATCTCAAAAGGCCTCAATGCAGATCAAGAAATCAGCGAATCAGGCAGAGGGAGAGCAAGGAAGTTAGGTTTGGGAGATGTTCTTTGATGGAGCATGTTCAAGGGAGACTGCAGGAGCAGGGGTGGTGTTGGTATATCCAAAATAAGAAAGCACACATCTGTCTTTTAAGTTGTCTTTCCAAGTCACCAACAATATAGCAGAGTATAAGGCTCTGATATTAGGTCTTAACGCAGCAAAAGACAGAGGAATCAGAAACATAAAGGTGTTTGGAGATGCTAATCTTATCATTCAACAAGTCAACAAAACATTTCAAGCAAAGCACCCAAGGCTGAAAGCATATAGAGATGAGGTATGGAGACTCAAAGAGTCTTTTGATTATTTTTGCATCTCATACATCCCTAGAGTTAAAAATTAGCTTGCCAATTCCCTTGTTGTGTTTGATAGCATGTTTATCCCTCCCATGCCTCCCAGACTAGTCTATGAAGTTCAAATGAAATACAAACCATCCTTGCCTAACAACGTCCAACATTAGAAATTTTTTGAGGATGATGATGAGGTAAATAGATTTCTGCAAGTCATTGATGAGTTCTCCGAAATGAAAATTGACTAAGAGAATGAAGCCTTGGAAGGAAGCCCCCAATCCCAGCTTAGAAACAAAATTGGTAAAGATAGTATTGTCCAACTGCCCAGCAATCAGATACCTAAGGGTCTAGTTCCTTTAGAAAATTTGTCTGACCAGAATGATGTGCCTTATAAGGCTACCCCAAAAGAAGATCAATTTGCAGTCTATAAGCATAACATAGGGAGTCCAGAACATCCAAGACACATAAATCTTTCCACCCATATATCTGCTGCCCAAAGTTCTGAGTACTGCAATTTAATGAAGCAATTTGCTGATATCTTTGCCTGGGAATATAATGACCTGAAAACATATGGCAAAAATATCATCCAACATAAAACTCCTTTAGAGAAATACACCATCCCTTTCAAACAGAAGCTAAGACCAATAAATCTTTTGTTCATCCCTCTGATTGAAAAGGAAATCAAGAAGTTATTGGCTGCCAAAATCATAGTCCCTTTCAGATATTCAAAATGGGCAGCTAATTTGGTGGTGGTGAGGAAGAAAAGTGGAGAAATTAGGCTCTGTGTTGATTTCAGAAACTTAAAAAAATGTTCTAAGAAAGACAATTATCCTCTACCCAAGATGGAGCATTTGTTGCAAAAGGTCTCAGGGGCCAAAGTGATGTCTTTCCTGGATGGATTTTTAGGGTATAACCAGGTTGTTGTATATCCAGATGACCAAGAGAAGATTGCATTCACCACACCTTGGGCACTTTCATGTATTCCAAGATGCCTTTTGGGTTGATGAATGCTAGAGCCGCATTTCAGAGAGCTGTGGATATAGCATTTGTAGGAGAGAAGGATAAGTTTATCCTTATATACCTAGATGACATAATAGTGTACTCCAACAGCCATCAGCACCATTTGTAGCATTTGAAGAAAGTGTTCCTGAAGTGCTGGAGGTTTGGTATTTCAGTCAATCCTAAAAAGTCACAATTTGCTTTAAAATAAGGCAAGTTGTTAGGACATGTTGTTTTTGCTGCAAGTTCCCAGATTGACCCAGAAAGAGTAAGAGCAATACAGACCTTGTATGTCCCGAGATCAAACAAGGATATCCAGTCCTTTCTGGGAAAAATAAATTTTGTAAGGAGGTTTATCCCAAATTTTGTAGAACTTGTGAAGCATATTACCTCCATGTTGAAAAAGGGGTCAAAGATCAAATGGACTAATGTAGCAAGAAGATCCTTTGAGTCCATTAAGAAAGCCATTATGGAAGCTCCTACTTTAAGCAGTCCAGATTACAGCAAGGAGTTCCATATATTTTCATTTGCCTCTGATGACACCCTTGCAACAATTTTATTGCAAGCAGATGAAGAAGGTTCAGAGCATCTAGTGGCATTTTTCAGCAAAACCTTAAGGGATGCTGAGTTGAGGTATGATATCATTGAGAAACATGCATATGCTCTTATAAAATCTTTGAAAGCCTTCAGAATTTACATTCTGCATTCCAAGATAATTGCGTATGTACCTTCTGCTTCAATTAAACAGGCCCTAACACAGCCTGATGCTGATGGAAGAAGGGCTAAATGGATTGCAAAGCTTATTGAATTTGACATAGAATTAAAGCCCATCAAGCTTGTCAGAGGTCAGGGCCTTGCCAGATTAATGGCTGAAGAAAACTACAGAACACTGGACATAAATCTCATAATCACAATTTTAGAGAATGTTTAGACAAAATAAGAAACAACTGAACAGGGAAAGATCAGTCATTGGCATAAAATCTAGCTTCTTGTGGTTGGTACTCTGCAATAGCTCAATACTTATTGAAGCTAGAAGTTCCTCCAGGCTTTGGTCCAGGCCAAGCCAGAACTGTTAAGCTCAAGGCAACTAGATATTGCATTCATGAAAATTTGCTCTACTGGAGGGACCCCTCTGGAATTCTTATGAGGTGTCTGGACAAAGAACAATCTATGGAAGTGATGCAGCAGTTTCATTCTAGCATATGTGGACTACATCACTATTGGAAAACTACAGTCCAAAAAATCCTCAGAGCTGGGTACTATTGGCCCAACTTATTTTCTGATGTCTTCTCATTTGTTAAATCATGTGACATGTGCCAAAGATTTGAAGGGAAACAACAATTGAAGTCCCCGCCTTTAAAACCCATACATGTTAGTGGCCCTTTCCAGCGGTGGGGCTTGGATTTCATTGGAGAAATCAATCCACATTCCAGTGGCCAACATAGATGGATCTTAGTTGCCACTGATTATTTCACTAAATGGATTGAAGCAATCCCTACCAGAAAGGCTAATCACCATGTGGTCATAAGGTTCTTGACAGAGAATATCTTCACCATTTGGTTGTCCACATAAAATAGTCACAGATAATGCAGCAGCCTTCAGGGCAAAAGAATTGGTGGACATGTGTAACTCAATGGGCACTAAGCTGGTTCATTCCACCTCATACTACCCTCAAGGCAATGGTCTAGCAGAATCTTCCAACAAAAGCCTGATAAGGATAGTTAAAAAGCTATTGGAAGACAATAAAAAGAATTGGGACTCTAAACTCAAGTATGCGTTGTGGGCTAACAGAGTAACCACCAAGAAATCCAAAGGGGATTCTCCTTTCAAGCTAGTATATGGCACTGAAGTTGTATTCCCAATTCAGTTAACCCTGCCTGTGGCAAATTTCTTGCAAAAAGAGCAGAATGAGGAAGAAGACATGGCAAAAAGGATCACTGATTTAGCAGAAGTACATCAGATCAGAGAACAACTGGTTGAGAAGTCTGTGGCATATCAAAAGAAGATCAAGGAAGCTTTTGACAAGAGGGCAAAAATAGACAACTTTTAGGTTGGAGACTTGGTTATTAAGTGGGATGCACTGAAAGAGAAGAAAGGTAACCATGGGAAGTTTGATGCTTTATGGACAGGGCCTTTTATCATTTCTCAGATCCAAGGGAACAATACTTTCATACTGCAGAGTATGGAAGGGGAGATAGTTTTTGATGACCTAGTTAATGGGCGCTTTCTGAAAATTTATGTTCTTTAAGATTTCCAGGCTTTAAGTTTGTAAATGTTATTTTAATCAGTTTTAGTGTAGACTCAGTTAGACTCCATGCCCAATGGAACATTAGGGAATTTTTCTCATTTGGTTTTGACAGGCAAGGCATTGGTTTGCAAGTTCTTGAGACCTCACAGGGAGGATCTCATCCCCAGAAGGAGTCAGTGTTAGCTCTGTTACATATTGCTGATATTCGAAGAATCAGAAGTAAGCTCGGTCTTTGTTTTTGCTCAAATAAAGCCTATAATGGTCATCCTCACCTTCTCCTTTACCTCTTGCACTCTCCCTTCATCTCCATTTCCTACGCTCTTTTGTTAAAAACCATATAAAACTCCATTTTTCTTAAGCCCTGGGTGCTTAAACCCATACCCCCATAAACCTGCGCCCACATGACTGCGCGCCTTCACAAACCCTCCACCGCAATCTTAGCTGTTGATCTTCGTCACCCCAATCCAACGTCCCCCATCACATCCAACGAAAAACCCGCGCAATCAAATCTCCACTGTTCGATCGTATCCACTGCAATCAGATGGCGTTTGCTCTCCCCGCGCCCGCAAATTGTCAGGGCGATAACTCGCTATGGAAAGCGGTTTCGTCCTTCCCCTGCCGCCACGCGTCACACTTTGAATGGAATTGCATGCCACTGTCCTTTTACCGCCTTGTGTCAAAAAGCGGTGCGACCAAAACAGCTTATTGCTTAGCCCCCCGTTGCCGCTTAATAACTCCCGCGTGTCTCCTCCGCCCGATAGTCGTAGGATCTGCACGCCCAAAATCTAACGTTTCACGCTCGCCCTGCTCCCATATCTCCCAATATCTCTACCAAGCAATCCCCGCCATCTATCCTCTTGATCCGATGGCTGATCTTCCTCCTCCATCCGACCCATATATCCGCCATGTAGTAGATTTCCATGAACTGTTCCGTGCACCTGAAGGACGAAGGTGACCAGTTTCCAGTACTATTTGCAGTTTCTCCCCAACAACCATATTTAACCAATAGTATGGCCGAGATGGAAGAGGACAGAGCCCGAGCAGATGACTGCATTTAATAGTTATGGGTCCTCATTGATACGAGCACACCAACCAATCTAGAAGGACAGCTGAGCACCTGAAAGGACCAGATTCATCCATTGAAGCAAGCAAATGTACTAGAGACTCCATCAAGTAGTTAAAGCGGTTGGTGGTCGATTATGACCCCTCCATACTCAGAATGGCTGAGTGCCTTTGAAATGTAACTCTATATATACCCCCAAACAAGATGTAATCACGGTTGATGGTTGATGTTTTGATGTAAGGTTCAACTTCTGGAGACTATAACTATTTTGATACTTGCAGCGTCTCCTCTTCATTTTCAGCTAATACAAGCTTCTTTTGCTGTTAATTTCTCACTTTTCATGCTTCTTCTTTTCCAAGTTGTGCTTGATATGTTGTATTCCTGAACTCTTGATGTTTAGCATTGGAGTAGTTGTCATCCTATCTATGTGTTAAAGTCTTGTATGTATCAGTGAATGGGTTATTTAGGTTTTTGTTCACCTAGTGCCAAAGAGCTATCATCCTGTCTGTGCATTAGGGAATTAGATTTGCAGAATTCTTTACTGGTTGCAGCCGGCCATCACATGGTCATGTGCATCCGTTGGTGTGTTCAGTATTCTCCATATTAACCCAATCCTTAAACTGTGAGTAATTGGTGGTCTAAAGCCTTGTAGTCTAGGGGTGTTCACGCACGTCTAAAGTGAAGCAAAATAGAAGTGGTTATCTGGCTTGAACAAGCATCATTCCTTCCATTCAGACATTTGCAACAATAAGTTGAATTTATATGTTCCCGAGCATCTCCGAGCTACAACCTAGGAGAGTTTCTTGGGGTGATAACAGGTCCAACTTCCAATGCTTGGGCCTATATCATTATGCTCATGAAAATAGTGATTAAATCAAGTTACAATGCTAAAATGGCTTCAATAACAACCCAATGGCTTTAGAATTATCAAAAACCCCTGTATAGCCTCTTTCTGCTCCCAAAAAGACCAAAAACTAAGAAAGTTATGAGCTTTCCAAGTTTTGCTCCTAGTTGACCCGCAAATTCACAAAGTTTGGCCAATTGTCCTACAGTTTTGCCCCATTTTTCACTAATGGAGCGAAAAATAGGTGAACTGTCGATGCAAATTGTGGTACCATTGATTTCTCCATTAACTCCTGTGTGTTGGGTTGTGTTATATTCCTTCCACGTAGTTAACAGGGGGTTTGAGGGGTACCTGTAACCCCACTTTATGGATTCCGGGGCAACGCCCCAGAAAATTTTGATTTTGGACCCTATGTTAGGTTGGGCGGACCCACCTATGGTTTTGTGCATGTTTTTTGCACATGTTTTTTGGACGCGATGGTTTTTCGGTGCATGGTATTGGACGCGATGGTTTTCGGTCCATGGTATTGGATGCAATGGTTTTTCGGTCCATGGTATTGGATGCTTCGGCATGTATAAATATGTATTATAACATTGAAAGAAACATAATGAAAAATCAAGCTGGTAGTCTCGGTTTTTGGATCCAGTGGGAAAATCTCTATGTATATGTGTTTTATGTGTTATGCTCTCACATTGTTTATTTTTGTGTGTTTTAGAATTCTTATGCAAGTAATTTTTGTATGGGGTTAAAACCTACATTTGGTATAAGAGCTATCTTTGGCTTCAAGGGGATGCCTTTGTTGCTGAGGGGTTTTTCTCGGGCCTATGGTAGATGCTGTTCAGTGGGAGATCTGTGAGATCGATTCTGGTGGTGAAAGAAGATGGCAAGTGGTGGAAATATAGAGATCGAGAAATTTAATGGTCAGAGTTTTGAGTTGTGGAAACTCAAGATGGAGGATCTATTGGTGGATAAAGATCAGTGGATCGCAATAGATCCGGGTACTAAACCAATGGGAGTGACCGATGGAGAATGGAAGAAGTTGGATCAGAACGCAAAAAGCACAATATGATTATGTGTCTCAGATTCAGTATTGCTGAATGTATCAGGGGAAGCTACGACAAAGGCTTTGTGGGACAAGTTAGGGACTTTGTACCAATCTAAGTCTCTGGTGAATAAATTGTTCTTGTGGAAAAAGCTATATAACCTGAGGATGAAAGATGGAGACTCGGTGACAAAGCATCTGAATGCGTTTAATACTGTGGTAAGTCAATTAGCATCTGTCGATATTAAAATTTTAGATGAAGATAAGTGCATCAGTTTGTTGTGTTCTCTACCAGATTCATGGGATAGTCTGGTTATTGCAATAGGTAGCAATGCAACTGCCTTGCATTTTGATGAAACAATCTCATCCTTGCTAATGGAGGAGATGAGATAGAAAAATATGGAGAGCCAGAATGGTGATGCCTTGTCTGTACGAGGACGGTTCCAGAAGAGAAACAAAAATAAGTCATCGAGTGGGAGATCTAAATCTCCAGGAAAACCTATAAAGGTGGTGTGCTGGAAATGTGGAAAGGAAGGGCACTTCAAAAGGGACTATAAATCTAAAGCTCCTGATAAAGGAAAGGGATTTGATGATGCTCCTTCTATAGAGGAAAAAACTACATCAGATGAAGGTGGGGATGTGTACTTGGCTTCTTCAAGTACACATGTAGATCATGAGGCATGGTTGATTGACTCAGGTGCATCCTTTCACTTCACTCCCCATAGAGAGTGGTTCTGCGAGTATGAGAAATATGATGGTGGTGATGTCTTCTTGGGGGGTGACAGGAAGGCTAGAATCATTGGTCGCGGAAAAGTAAAGTTGAAGTTGCAAGGTGGAAGAGTTAGAACACTTCCAGGTGTTCTACATATTCCTGCATTGGCCAGAAATCTGAGTTCTGTAAGCAAGCTGGATGATGCAGGTGTAAAAACAGTGTTCAAGAAGGATACCTGCAAGATGGTTCAGGGAGTACTGGTATTGATGCAGGGAGTTCAGACTGGAACTCTATACAAGCTGCAAGGTAGCAATATTGTTGATGGGTGCAACAGTTTTGTGGTTCTTGAAAGTGGAGCAGAAAATCTAGTCATCTCTGGAGAGAGGACCACGCTGTGGCATCAAAGGCTTCGACATAATGGAGAGAAGGGCCTCCAAATACTTCATGGTAAAGGTATGGTAGAAGGTATGAGTAATAGCTCTCTGGATTTTGATTTCTATGAAAAATGTGTATATGGGAAGCAGAATCGAGTGAATTTCCCCTCTGGAAGTAAGAGGGCGAAACAGATATTAGAGCTTGTGCACAGTGATGTGTTTGGTCCTGTGAAGGTTCCATCACTGGGTAAGTCTATGTACTATGTGTCATTTATAGATGACTTCTCAAGGAATACATGGATATATTTCCATAAGAAGAAATCTGAATTCTTTGACAGGTTTAAAGAATTCAAGGCTCTGGAGGAAAACCAAATAGAGAAGAAGATAAAGGTGCTAAGGACAGATAATGGTGGAGAGTTTTGCAGTAAGGAATTTGAAGAATTCTGTAAGAAGTGTGGTATAGCACAGTAGAAGACTACTCCATATACACCTCAGCAAAATGGAGTTGTAGAAAGAATGAATAAGACGTTGATGGAAAGGGCAAAAAGCATGCTCAGTGGTGCCGGGTTAGGACATGAATTTTGGGCAGAGGCAGTGGATACTGCATGTTACCTAGTCAACAGGTCACCTTCATCAGCGTTGGAGGATAAGACTCCACAAGAGGTATGGAATGGTAAGAACCCGTCTCTTTCACATCTGAGGGTATTTGGATGTGATGCATATGTACATGTTCCAAAAGAGAAACAAACCAAGTTGGATAGTAAATCTGAAAAGTGCATCTTTATTGGGTATAAGGATGGTGTAAAGGGTTATAAGCTTTGGAACCTAGTAACAAGGAAGGTTGTGTACAGTCGAGATGTGGTGTTTAGAGAGGTGAAAGATGTTATTAAACATGAAGTACAACCAAAGGAACCTGAGAAGATAGAGTTTGAGCTAAAGGAGTAAGAATCAGACTCTACAGTAGAGGAGGAATCAAAAGCTGAAGAGCCACAAACTCCAAGTGTAAGAAGATCAGTTCGAGAAAGAAGGCAGCCAAAAAGGTATAGTCCATCTACTTTCTGTTCAAATTTTGCTTTATCTATTACTGATGATGATTCCAGAACTGTGAAGGAAGTAGTGGATTTAGAGGATGGAAAACTCTGGAAAGAGGCCATGGTTGATGAAATGGCATCTTTGCACAAAAAGGAGGCTTGGGATCTGGTGGAGTTAACAGCTGGAAGGAAACCCATTGGCAGCAAATGGGTGTTCAAAAAGAAGACAAATGCAGAAGGAAAAGTGGAGAAATACAAAGTTCAGTTGGTAGCAAAAGGTTATTCCCAGGTGCTGGGAATTGATTTTGGTGATATTTTTTCTCTGGTTGCCAAGGTAACTTCTATTAGATTACTTTTATTTGTTGTTGCTGCTTTTGATTTTGAGGGAGAACAGATGGATGTGAAGACAACATTTCTTCACAGGGATCTGGAAGAGGAGATCTACATGAAACAACATGAAGACTTTGCGGTGAAGGGTAAGAAAGAACTGGTATGCAAGTTAAAGAAGTCTCTATATGGGTTAAAACAGTCAACAAGGATGTGGTATCAGAAATTCGATACATTTATACGGGGACTTAGCTTCATCAGAAGCAAAGCAGATCATTGTGTGTATTTTAAATTATTTGGTGACCATGTTATTTATCTGGTCTTGTATGTGGATGATATGTTGTTGGTTGGAAATGACAAAGAAATTATCCGAGGATTTGAAGACCCAATTGTCCTCCAAATTCGACATGAAAGATCTTGGTGCTGCAAACTATATTTTGGGCATGGAAATTAAAAGAGGTCGGGAAAAGAGGAAGCTCTGGTTAAACGAGAGGAAGTATGTCGAGACAATATTGCAGAGGTTTAATATGTAGGATAGTAAACCGGTGAAGGTTCCTATTCCTGTAGGTGTAAAATTATCTGCTGAACAGTGTCCCAAGACACAAGAAGAGGAAGAGGATATGTCCCGTGTTCCATATGCAAGTGCAGTCAGTAGCCTGATGTATGTAATGGTCTGTACTAGACCAGACATTGCACATGTAGTGGGAGTATTGAGCAAGTTTATGTCAAAACCAGGAAAGAAACATTAGATAGCAATGAAGCGGGTTTTCAGGTATTTGCGTGGCACTAGTGATTATGGTTTGTGCTACCAAGGAAGACCAGGATTGGACATAGTGTTGGATATCCATGGCTTTGTTGATGTAGACTGGGCTAGAGATCTGGATCAGAGAAGATCTACAAGTGGGTATGTTTTTAACCTATTCGGAGGTGCAGTCAGTTGGATGAGTAAGAAACAATTTGTAGTGGCACTATCAATTACAGAGGCAGAATACATGGCAGCCACTCATGCAAGCAAGGAAGCAGTTTGGTTGCAGAGGTTGTGTTCAAGTATGGGGTTAGTACAAGAAGCTATAAGGATAGACTGTGACAGCCAAAGTGAAATTTTCTTGGCAAAGAACCCTGCTTATCATTCAAAGACAAAGCACATTGATGTTCAATATCACTTTGTAAGGGATATGATAGAAGACAAAAAGGTGTTGCTGGTAAAGGTGGACACTTTGAAGAATACTGCAGATGCATTGACAAAATCTGTGAGCTCTGACAAGTTCTCCTGGTGTAGAGAAACAATGGGCATTTCAGGGCTGGAAAAATAACTAAGCTCTCTTATGGCCCCCTATGGAAAGAAAACAAAAAGTGGGAGAATGTTGGGTTATGTTATATTCTTTCCACATAGTTAACAAGGGGTTTAAGGGGTACCTGTAACCCCACTTTATGGAGTCTGGGGTAGCGCCCCAAAAAATTTTGATTTTGGACCCTATGTTAGGTTGGGTGGACCCACCTATGGTTTTGTGCATGATTTTTGCACATGTTTTTTGGACGCGATGGTTTATTGGTCCATGGTATTGGACGCGATGGTTTTCGATCCATGGTATTGGACACGATGGTTTTCGGTCCATGGTTTTGGATGCGATGGTTTTTCGGTCCATGGTCTTGGATGCTTCGGCATGTATAAATATGTATTATAACATTGAAAGCAACATAATGAAAAATCAATCTGGTAGTCCCAGTTTTGGGATCCAATGGGAAAATCTCTGTGTATTTGTGTTTTATGTGATATGCTCTCGCATTGTTTATTTTTCTGTGTTTTAGAATTCGTATGCAGGTAATTTCTGTAGGGGTTTAAAACCTACACTGTGCGTGTCGGTGGTCACATGGGCACAAAATGTGACCTGGGACTAACCCCCACGATCTAGCTCCCCTCTGTATCAACCCTTGGTCTCAGCGATGTGGTCATAAGGAATGTATTAAGGTCAAGGGGGTCGGGGCCAAGCCCTGGCCCCTATTGCATATGGGTATGGTGACCAGGGCTAGGGCTAGCCCTCAACCCTTAACCAAACCTCCGCCACTTTAATTTTAAATACCATATACATGGGTCCTTTAAACAAGGTCCACCAATAACGCAATGGTGATGATGGATATTAGTTGGAGAGTGGTTCCATGATCGAATCCTGCGTAGTGATAATATGACCTACCCAAAAGTGTTAGTGGCCACCGAGGTACCATGTGGTAGCCTCTGGCTGGGCCATGTGGTGGCCTCCAACTGGGCCATGTGGCGACCTCCAGTTGGTCCACTCAGTGACACCAAATTGACCAATAACATATCACCAACTCATCACCACTGAGAATCTGCCACGTGGTGAGTTGTCATTTACTTTTTTTGAAGCCCAGTCAGCATGCCATGTCAGTAGTACGAACTGCTGATTAGGCATCCCCGCACAAAATTTTGTCTATTTACCAAATCAATCAAAACTCATTTATGGGAGCATATGACATCTATTTTCCATGAAACGAGTCGCGTCGAATGTAGGATGACAAGATATACGTATTCATTTAGGTTTCAATCCATTTTGACAAATTTGAAATTTGAGCATATTTTTTATCCAACAAATCACTCCTCCCCACTGGAAGCTTTTGGAGCCCAAAATCTCTTTATTGTTGAACAATTAGATGAGGGTACAACTCTCTCACCCTTCCATTCTCAACCCACTGGAATTTGCCTAAATTCAACAATTTGAGCTTTTCATGAAAACTAATATTTTTCCTTGATTCTGGAGACCCTCTCTTATTGTTGTAGATACCATCTTGCTACAATTTCCTAGAATTTTCATAACAACAAACTGTACTTGAAGGAATAAACATATTCCCTCCCCGGTCGTCAATCAAAGGAAACTTAAACAACTTGAAATTCTTCTCACCTCGAACACTTTCAACATGACGATGTTTAGATTGTCTTGCCTTGTACTTGGCTCGACTCTTGACCAAGTGTTTTCGCCATTGCCACACACCATTTTGAAACCCCCAAGAAGAACTTGTGGAATATATGCCTTCTTTGTCAAATTTCTTTGGCCCTTTCTCTTTGACCTTTTCACCCTTTAGCACCAACATCTTGTTCCCATCACTATTCAATAATGATGTATGCTTCTTTAGTTTTTTTTCATCTCGTTTACCTCTTTTAGAAGGAAACATATTAGAGCCCTGAAACAACTTATTACAACCATTAGAAAATTCAATGAAATCAAATTGTTCATTTGATGCATCTCCTTGAAACGCCTCCTTCACAACATCTTTACGCTTGAACATTAACAAAGCAAAATTTTGACTTGCATTCACAATTCTCTTCATTTGTCCTGCATGCATAAGAGACAAAATCATCCTGTTCCTATGCGCTCTAACTATATACTCATTTCCATTATCGAACAAGTGGCACTTATTATCATGGCGATGAAGTACTTCCCTCCTATCATAAATATATGAGCTTCCCAAAACAATACCTGAAATCTCAAGCAGAACTACATCAAGTTCAACTTTGTCAAGAAAGTTTGCATTGATTGTAAATCTTAGGATACACTTCCTTGTTACCTGCAAATTTTCATTCTTACATATCCAGCCTAAAGGATAAGGTCTTGGATGTGCAATAGTTTCTAGATTTAACTTCTTGACCAAGTCTTCAAAAATCAAATTTTCTTTAGAACCACTATCAAATAGTGTATCTATTTTGGTATGCTTTGAAACAACTCTAATATGGAAGAGTTCAATTCTTTTTTCATCATTTTGAGTATCATTAGAACAACTTGAAGAACTAGTGCTTGCTATGTTCTTACCTTTCAAACCCATTGTTGTAATCTTGGTTTCATCTCCTGAATTTGAACCTAAGTCATGTTCTATAGCTGCAATTGTTTTCTCCTTCTCTTTGTTTTTAAGTTTGTTGGGTCTCATTTCTGGATGGAGTTTCCAGCAATGATCTTCATCATGGCCATTATTCAAACAGTGTTTGCATGTGAGTTTTTCTTTTTCCATTTTAATAGAAGCATTCTTCTTCCCTTTTCCCTTAAACTCCCCCTTTCCTTTTTCTCCAATTTCAAGGGAACTCTCACTTTTCTCATCTGAAATATTTTTTCCTCTTGCTTCTAGATGTGTGGCTTGAACACAAGCCTCATCTAAATTTGTGGGATTGAACATGATAATATTGTGCCTTAGATAACTATGTAAACCTCCAATATATTTTAACAAAGTGTCTTGAGATGACAAATCTACACTCAATACTAGTGCTCTTCTCCTAAATTCTTGAGTATATTTTTGAACACTTTGTCCTTTTAATTGCCTAAAATTCTGCCAATCCATAATAGCCTTTTGCATATAAGCTAATGGAAAAAATTGTCTTCTAAGTACAACAATAAAATCAATCCAAGAGGTTGAAACCTTACCATGGTTTTTCATTTCCTCTTGTGTTTTGGCTTCCCACAAAATCAATGTTTCACTCTCCAACCTTAATGAAGCCAACTAAATCTTTGTTTCATCATCCTTGATGGTTTGTATCCTGCAATATACTTCAAGTTGACGAACCCAATTATCTAGTCTTTCAGCATTAACCTCACCATTATACATAGGCAATTTGAATTTAATATCAAGTTTCAACAAGCGAGTTTTACCATGTTCCTTTGGAGATTGTGGAGGTGTTTATGAAGGGGTAGTTGTGGAAGAGGATGAAGGTGATTGTGAAGATGAAGATGAAGGTGGAGAAGGTGGTGGTTTACCTCCATTACCTTTTGAAGGTTTTTCCTCAACTCCTCCTTTTCCTCTTGAAAAACCCTCTCCCTTTGGAGGCTTGGAGCTCTCACCCTGCAATCTTGTGTTTCTCTCTTCATAAAGAACTTTCACCATATGGGTCATGTCAAAGAATGATTTTCTAAAAGCCTTCTCATCCTCTAACATATCATCAGCTCCTCCTTCATGAGACATGCTTACTAAAGCTTCAGGAACAACTTGAAGTGAAACTTATGGTGGAGATTGTGGAAAATGTGTTCTCCTTGTCCTTGTCCCAAATTGAGAACCTGCGCCCACAATATTTCCTTCTCCTCTCTTGAGCTTCAACCTTGTAAGAATCAGAAACACTTTCAAATAGTTAAATCCTTACAGCAGCAAAGAACCTATGCTCTAGTACCAAACTTGATCTGTATATAAAACTGCTTGAGGTTTATGTAAATTGCAAGTGATTAAATTTGAGTTTTTATGGTTATTATGTCAAATTCATAAACACATAAACATGAATTTAAACTTTATAAATTGCATAATATTGCAAACAATACCACCATAACAGTAAACACAAAACAACAAGTGATGAAGGAGTTCACCCCTCCTGGGCTACGTCCCCTGGTCCATCTTCCAATGCTTGGGCCTATATCATTATGCTCATGAAAATAGTGATTAAATCAAGTTAAAGTGTTCAAATGGCTTCAATAACAACTCAAATGGCTTCATAGATATCAAAAACTCATGTCTAGCCTCTTTCTTCTCCCAAAAAGACCAAAAACTGAGAAAGTTATGAGCTTTCCAAGTTTTGCTGCTACTTGACCCACAAATTCGCCAAGTTTAGCCAACTATCCTAAAATTTGCCCCATTTTTCGCTAACGAAGTGAAAAAATGGTGAATCACCAACACAAATTATGGGGTTGTTAATTTCTCCATTAACTCATGTGCACGCCAGTGGTCACATGGGTGCTCCATGTGGCCTAGGGTTGGCCCCCGCGGTCTACCTCCCCTCCATATCAGCCCTTGGTCTCGGTGACATGGTCGCATGGAGTGTATTAAGTTCGGGGGGGGGGAAGTCCTAGCCCCTAGTCTATATGGGCGTGGTGACCAGGGTTGGGGCTAGCTCTCGGCCCTTAACCAAACCTCCACCACTTTAATTTTAAATACCATATATGTGGGTCCTTTAAACAAGGTCCACCAATAATGCAATGGTGATGGCGAAGATTAGTTGGATAGTGGTTCCATGATTGAATCTTGTGAAGTGCTAATTCGACCTGCACAAAAGTTTTAGTGGCCATCAATGTGCCACATGGCAGCCTCTGGCTGGGCCATGTGGCAACCTCCGATTGGTCCACTCACCAACACCAAATTAACCAATAACACACTGCCAACTCAAAACCACTAAGAATCTGCCATGTGGTGAGTTGTCATTAACTCTTTTTGAGGCCCAGTAATTTTCCAAATCAATAGGCCTAGTCAGCATGCCACTTCAGCAATATAGACTACTGACTAGGCAACCCTGCACAAAATTTTGCATGTTTACCAAATCGATCAGAACTCATTTCTAGGAGCATATGATGTCCGTTTTCCGTGAAACGAGTTGCACCAAATTCAGGACAATAAGGTCTACGTGATCATTTAGGTTGTAATCCATTCCGATAACTTTTAAATTTGAGCATATTTTTGATCCAACGAATCAGGTATCTATGTGTAGAATAATCTAGAAATCTATAGCACTTAAGTCACAAAGTTTAACTCCAAAAAAATGCCATTCGATGCCTCAAAATGCTCCCAGAATTTTTTAGACTCCAATATGCCAAATTGGGCCCCACTGGTACAAATGGTCTTATGACTTGATTCCTCCTATTTTCCCACTCTAAAAGTATCAAGATGGATGTCAAACAATATAATGATCCAATTTCAATAACGCCTCCCCATTTTACGATGCTTTTGGTCCTGGAAATCTTCTACTGAATGAGGTGAGGAAATTTTTCCTCCAACTTTTCTCAGGTGTATCATTTAGCCTTTCCTAGAAAATATCATTTCAACCCAATCTACCAAAGGTCATGTTGTCCCTATCTTGTACTTCTTGAACTCTTTTGCAAAATAATATATTTTGTCAACTCTATTTGAGAAACTGTTACCAAATCCTCTACAAAAGGTAGTAGCTACTCCTCTTCCCAATCCAACATGGAAGGCTCATAGAGTTTCAGATTCTCTACATTCACCACTAAGTAAATGTGCATGTATGGCAGTAGACTAAGTCTATAGGCATTATCTCCCACCTTTTCTAGTATATAAAAGGGACCATATTACTAAGCCTTGATTTTCTTACTGGGACGACCCTATAGCCTCACCTTATTCAGCTATAAGCATACTCTATCTCCCACCTTGAAGTAATTCTCTATCTTGCGCTAACCATTTATGGCCTTATATTTATACTATGACTTATGCAATGTCTCTTGTACATGTATATGGATTTTCCTAATATTCTCAAGAATTTTGTATGCCCTCAAGGCATCCTCTGTTAGATCCTCCTTCACTCCTCCTTATTGTCCATATGCAATATCCAAAAGTGAAAGTGGAAAATATCCAAAACAAGTTTCAAATGGGGAATTACCAACAGAAGTATGAACATGTCTTTTATAAGAGTGTTGTATATATACTAGATTTTCACCCCAAGTTTTCGGATGCTTCTGACTGTAACCCCTTAAAATTTGCACGAAAGTATTGTTGACTACTTTTGTATGTCATCCGTTTGTGGATGGAATGTTGTAGACCTATTTAACTCTGTGTCCATATTCTCCCATAATGTAGTCCAAAACACACTAATAAATCTTGTATCCCTATCAATTTGCTCCTTAGTATCCCAAAGTGCATCCAAACCTATCCAAAGAACAAGCTCACTACTTCTTGTCCGCTGATGGTTTTTTATAGGGAACCATAACACACATCTTGTTGAACATATCCACTACCACAAATAGGTAGTCATGTCCCCTCCTAGTTGTTGGTAAACCTTCCATAAAGTCCATGCAAATGTTTTCCCAAGGATGAGTGAGTACAAGTAAGGGATGATATAGACCCTATCTCTTGTTATTATGCTTACTAATACAACAAAGCATTCATCCTCTTATGAACCTAGCTACATATCCTTGCATCTTGGGCCAATACACATACCTTTGCAAATTTGCTACTACCATCTAGGTCAAAATGGGCCTAGTAAATTTTTCAACAATGGTAACTACTTTTGATAACAATGTACTTAAATAGAGCATTCAATTTGATATATAGAGCATAGTAATCATTCATTAGCTTCACTTGATAAAACACAACCATAAACAATAGTAGAGAAGAAGAGAGTAGTAAAATATATAGACAATGCACAACATTATTTTTACCCTAGGAAAACCCCTCTCCTAGGGGAGAAACCCAACAACCTTTCCTTAATAGAGAGATAAAGTCAACATAGTCAAAATCTTGCTCAAACTCCTCTATTTGATTCCTTCACATCCTTATAGGTGTGAGCCTCTCTAATTTGTTGTAATTTCTCACCTTTAAGAACATATAACTTATCCCTCATATAGAGTGACCCATCTTGGAGGTGGTAGTCAATTACGTTGTCACTATCATGCACATGACTATAGATTTGCAACTTTTGAATCACCTCCTTGAAGTCCTTATCCTCTAAATATTCCTCTATGTATGCATCATGGGTGAATGGCTCCATCTACATCGGAGTTCCTAAAGTTGTGCTCTTTGATGTGAGTGACCTTGAAAGTATGTCGACAAACTTGTTTGTGTTTCCCTTCTTATACTTGATCACTAAATTAAATTATTGTAGAAACCCCATCCACTTGTAATGCATGGTTTGTTGTGGCTTACTCTAGGCCTATAAGTACTGTAGTGGCTGGTGATGTATGTGGATTACTATCTCCTTTCCCATCAGATAGTTTTTCCTTTTCTTCACAGCTTGCACCAGGGCATATAACTCCTTGTTGTAGGTAGGGTAGTTAAGAATTTCCCCACGAAATACTTCAAAATGGTAGCATACATGCCTTCCTTCCTACATCAAGACCACTCCCATAACATACGCACTTTCATATGTCTCCACTTCAAAGGATTGCTACAAGTTCAGGAATGCCAGAACTGGTGCTTGACTGGTATTCTTCTTTAGCTCCTTAAAGGATCTTTTCTGACTCTTTTCCCATTGGAAACTCTTGCAACTTGATGTTATGGCATGAAGTGGTGTTGCTATCACTAAAAATAAGGCTATGAATTTCTCAAATATTGTGTTTCCCCAATGATCTCATGACCTTAGAAACATTAATAGGAACTGACAACTTCATGATCGCCTCCATCTTGGAAAGATCTATCTTTATCTCTCCTCCACCTACCACATACCCTAGATACACCAAAGACTACCATGCAAACTCACACTTTTTTATATTTTCCAACAACTTGTGCTTCTTTAATTCCACTAGCACCTACATCAAATGTGAGATGTCCTCCTACCAGGTAACATTGTATACCAATATATCATCCAAATAAACAATACAAATGAATCTGTAAAAGGGCATAGTATATCATTGATGAACCTCATAAATGTAGTTGGTGCATTTCATAGGCCAAACAAAATGACTAACCACTCATACAAACCTTGTCTGGTGTTGAAGGGGATCTTCCAAGTATATTCTTCTCTAACTCAAACCTGGTGGTATCCAGATTTTAAGTCTATCTTGGTGAAGTAATTTTCTTGTTGCAACTAATCCAACAGATCATCTATCTTGGGCAAGGGGCACCGATTATTTTACATAATTTTGTTTGATGCCCCATAATCTATACATATCCTCCAATTCCAATCCTTCTTTGGAACAATTATGATGGGTGACTTACATGGTGATTTACATTGGTCGAATGACACCCTATTCCAATAGTTGTTGCAAATTCTTCTTCACCTCACTTCCATAAAAAAATGTATGTACAACCCAATGTTTGGAAATGGGGAGGTTGATAATAGTTGGATCTCATGCTCCGCTTCCCTCTTGGGTTTTAGCCCTTTAGGCTCATGGAACACATCCTTGTATACATAAATAAACTCTTATAGATGTTATTTCTACTTCTTACTTAGTACACCCCTCCAGTGATGAATTTTATTTCACTAACTCTTCTAATGATTTATTTTCTCTTAAAGTAAGTAAAACATATTTTTTTCTAGAATTGATCAATTTCTTGGCTTGGTTGGCACTTACAAGCGGAATTTTTGGCTTCCCTTGTGTGCATTGTGGTGAAGTATTTTCAATCCTTAATGAGGTGGTACTGGTTGGCTCTCCACATGAAGATTGCATCCCACATGTACATATAAGGACTTTCAAATACCACTCCACATACATCAAGGGGAACTATATCTAGCTCTACTTCATCAATAAAATCAACATTGAGATCAAATCTAATTTTTCATTGTTTGGTTACCTTTATTTATGCATCCTTATTTACCCATCCCAATGGATATGGGATTGGATGATCACGAAATTCCAATCCCAATTTGTTGATAAGCTTTGTTGTAATGAGATTCGCTTGTGACCATGAGTTGAATAGAGCATCAATCTTTGTCTTCTTGACTTGTATTTTTATATGGAAGATCTTGGTCTTTTCATTCTCTTCCTATTGCTAAAGGCTACTCAAATTTACCTCCTTCTACACTAAATTACATATGATCTTCTCATCTACATCCAAGTTTATTTCAAACTGGTTTCTCGAGTCAATGGCCATGAGTTTATTCTTCTTTGCATCTATTTTTTTGTTCTTTGGGTAAAGCTCTAGATGCAACTTCCAACACTTCTCCTTTGTATGTTCATTAATGTTACAATGGTTGCTATAATATTTGCACTTGCTTTTTTTGGTTGGTGTATTTTTATATTCCCCCCTTCCCACTTCTTCTTCCCCTCCTTAGAAGCATCCTGGTGCTCCTTCTACTTTGACCCACTTGATTTCCCTTTCTTTTGGACTATGTTCTCTAGGTATTGTGCCTATACACAAGCCTTATCCATCGATATATATTTGAACAACATCACTTACTTTTGCAGATGGCTATGTAGACCCCCAGATACTTTAATTGTACATATGGTTTCTTTGGGGAGATATCCAACATTATGGCCATCTCTCTAAACTATGTGGTGTACTCATGTACTTGCTTCCCCTACTTATACATAAGGTAATGCCACTAGATCAATTGGTCCTCTACATACCCGAAAAGGTAAAATTATGACTTTATGAGGGCTTTGAAATCCTCCCACTTAGTCACTGGAGGATCTCCCTCGAACCTTAAGGTCTTTGTGTGGCTTTCCCACCAATTTAGGGCATGGCCCTCTAATTTTAGTGGAGCAAACAAAATCTTATGTTCTTCCTCTATATGTTGAACACTAAAATAAACTTCTAATTGTTGCAACTGGAGATTTAGCTTTAGAGCGTCAATATCACCTTGATATGGCTTGACGTCGACCTTCACTTCCATTTTGAATAGGGAATGTCATAACACTCAAACGCGATTGATCTTTTTCAATTTTTTTCTTTGGCTCCTTCTATGTTTCTTTATGATCTCTTGATCTCCTCTTTGATTGGACCTCTACATTATAACCCAAATATTCTCTAAATAGCCCAAGCTTATTGGTCAAGGTTGCCATGAGGAGGTTCACATTACAATTTATATTTCGAACTTGTGCTTCTAGCCGCACAAACCTCTCCTTTGCAAGATCATTAGGGTTATTCATAGATTCGTTGGTCATAACTAAGGTTTTGTGATTTTGGCTTAATCAGTTTAGATCCCTTGCAACTCCCCACACTATACCCAAAGAAACCTACTTTGATACCATATGATCCATAAATTTCCATGGATATTCCACTGGATAGTTCATCACAACAAATCTAATAAAATTATGCTAAAAATCCAAAATCTACTTTATGAGGGTTTATTTACCCTTTATTTATGGATCTTTGAATAACTATTTATTTCATATGCATGCAAGTTATAATTATGTATAAAATAAAGAACAATGGCATAAAACTCAAAAACCACAAATTAACACAACATCTATGAGAAACCCTTTCGAGGGAAAGCCTACAATGCACAAACCCTTTCTATTTTTTCTCTCCCTATCCACTTTCAGCTACTCTACTCATCTATGGAACAAAATGCACTTGAATAGGATGGAACCCCATTTCCTCGTAGTGGTTCAATTATAACATAAACCAATAGCCTACTAGTGATTAAGTTTGACCCCCTCAACTCTTAACTAGAGTTGCCATATAGAATCTTCTAGAGTCTTATTTATCGTGATCACATGGCTAGCCCCTTTTCCATGAATAATGGGGTTGATGTGGCATCCTCTCAAATTATGGTGGTCAAAATAGGAAGGTTAACTTCCAATTAACATAACTTTTTCTTATAAACTCTAATTGAGGTGATTCTTGCACTATTAGAAAGGCCTTTATGTGTAGAATAACAAAGATAGATGTGGAACTTAATTGGCTAAGTTTTACCCCCAAAAATCATTGTTTGCTGCCTCAAACTACTTCTAGAAGGTTTTAAACCCCAATTTGCCAAACTAGGTCTTGCTGTTAAAAATGGTCTTGTGAGCTGATTCCTCCACTCTTTCCATTCCAAAAGCATTGCGATGGATGACAAGCAATATAATGATCCAATCCAAATCATTTTATCTCTCACGTTGTGATGATTTTTCCATATCTCACAACATCTAACCACATTAATGGTTATTGGGCCAAAATCCAGATGGGTCTCTCCTTCCATATTGTTTGACATCTAATTGAGACTTCACACAAGAGAGAACCCCTATAATTATTATTGGGCAATTTATCCTTGTCAACAATGTCCTAGAGGTCTCTTTCTCATTCTAAGGCTCTTCCAAGCGCGTGATTTCTCCCTCCTATCTCGTTTTCTCTTCTTGATGGGGGATATGGTGATACCCATTGTTGAGTATTGTTCTTGAGTCAATTATTCAGAGAATGTTGATTTTATGCTTACATTGAACTAGGAGGATCCTTTGGCTTTCTATTATAAGTAGCAACTTTACTTACTTATTTTACTTAGAGATGACTAGTTGGAAATTGTTTTTTCTTCCACACTTTTTTGTGTTAGACTAATCAATTATTTTGCATGATCATTATCAAAATGATTATATTTGTGGCATAAGTTACTCTTGAACAATAATTGTTTATAGTCTATCTTATGTAGATGTATCTACTTGTCACATTAAAATCTCAATTGTCTTAGGAATTCCCTTCTCCAAGTCCACTTACATGCTAATAAATACAAGTACATGCTTAAAGCTCTCATTTTGGATCAATTATATTTATGTCTCTAGAAGGCTACTTATTACTTCAAAGGTTTCATCATTCAACATGTTAATAGGGAGGAATGAAAGCCTTACCAAACTAGAATCATTGATGAAATACCCTCTTAAAAAGGGCAAAGTCAATTGTCCACCTATTTAAGTACACATTGCATGGTTTCATCAATTAACAAGTGAATATGAAATATGTGTCTTTCTTTTTATTAAAATGGAGGACAAAATACCCTCTTCCCAAAAGAATATCTTTACGCTAGAAGCTATTACTTTTTGTGCTAATCTTTCCAACAAATTTCTTCTTCTCTTTTTTTCTTTAAAACCAGAATGGTAATTTTTGGAGAAGTGATAACTTCAAAAGATCTTATGCGAATATTACACCAAGTACAACTATTTCTAAATGCGACAAATAAGCCAATTACAACATGCATTTGAAGACTTGAACCCACGTAGCTAGGGAAATTAATTATTCACCAAACCACTCAAACTGAGATCCTTTGACACCTTTCCAACAACTTTGGAAGAAACTACACTTTGTTAAATTTTTAAATCAATACTTGAATTGCAAGGCTTTGATCAATGAATCATTGAAATAAATCATAAAGTTTTGAATGTCATCTTAGGATTGAAGGAGAGGTCTTAATTTTTTTCAAGGGACTACCAACTTTACTAAAGACAACATAAGTCACTTTGACAAAAAAGTGTGAGATGTAGAGTGTGTCATTGAGAAAAGAGCGTCGCTACCCTTTTATAGAGATAGCCATGAGAGGGAGAGGAGATAATATAATCCATAGCATTAAACAAACCCCTAAAGTGAGCATGTAGCTTCACTATCACATATGTATTTAAAAGGTGTTGTCTAATGAGGCCACAATTTCGCTTGGATGACAAATTTCTCATCAGATTCCGACAAGAAATTCTTTAAGAAATCCAACTATGGGAGTGTTTAAATCGTTTTTTGATGGAGGAAATGGATTCAGTATTATCAAGAACCTTTGGGAACCCAAAATCCCGAAGCTTGACAAATGTAGCCTAAATTTTCAATTATTTCCACCAAATTTTCTCAAAATCATATCCAAATTTCTATTGTTTTTTGAGTGAAAACATAGTATGTTTAGACTACACTTATTTAAAATCAAGTTCATAATACTATCAATGTTTAAAAACTGTTGGTATTTTTTTTGTTTTGAATTTTTAAACATATAAGGGTACATTGATAAATATAAAAATAAATAAATCATATTAGATTTTGAAAATCAAATTACCACACAACTATATAAATTAAATAGTTGGTAAAATGCATTAATCCATTATAAGTATCAAAACACTTACTTCATGATACATCTAAAAAAAATGATTAAATTATGACTTTATTTTAAATTATTATTATTATTATTATTAATTATATAAAAAAAAAACTATTGTATGAGATAAACTATATATATTTAAAAAAACATGTAGCATGATTCTTAACCATGACGATTCACTCTGACTTAACCATGGAGATTCTTAACCTATAAATAGGACTGCAATTTCTTCTGCTCAAGCCAAGGAGAAGTTAGTTACTCCTGAAGGAATGACAATTGGTTCTAATGACTATTCTTCTCAGGATGCTCAAGCCAAGGATTCTTACAATGCCATGTTGAAACCCGGTTATGTTCTCTCGACAGTTCAAGAAGCTTATGTCATTGATGTTCCCCTGGGGGATGAAGCCTTCAACTATGCAAAATATTTTTTAGAACAAGGTTTAGTCCATAGGTTTAATGGGTTTTGGCTGCAATTGGTTGATCTTCATAAATGATTTATGATTCATGGAAACCTCTATCGTCTGATGATATGAATAATTACCCACTTGCTCAGGGTTTTTGTTATTGTTTTCTTTGATAATCTTGAGGACATAGGTACTATTTGGGATTATGGGCCCTGGTTCTGGGGGAGTGTTGGTTTCTCCATGCAATTGTATTCCCCTTCTTTTAATTTGGTTACAATGTCAATTTCCTCAACTCCATTTTGGATAATGCTCCCGAACCTTCCCATGCATCTTTGGAATCTCCCTTCGTTAATTTCTATTGGAAATACAATACAAAAATTTTAGTGCAGTAGCTAAGAAACTGAGCATTTTCTCAAGACATTGATCCAGGTGGAATTTGGTGGCCACTTGCCAATTCCACTTGGACCCCCACCATTGGTCCTTTCAGCTTTTCAGTTTCCTTAATTGTAGCCCAATTTACTATTTTTAGCAGTTTTTTGAGTTCTGAACTTCCGGAGCCGTTTTGAGGCCCTAAACGACATTTGTTTTGGAAAATTGGGAGCAACATGGGTCCATGGACCGATGTTGCTCTTCCCAAAGTTGTAGTTCTAGGATAGATCTTTCTAATGAGACAATGTGCATGTCAAATGAAGATCGTATGCCAAAGTTACGACCCTAGGAAGTTGATGTACCAATTTACCCAAACGGGGCCCACAGTTTGGCCTTTCATTTTCTAGGGTTAGGTTTTGGAATGTTAAGGGTTTTCCATTGTTTCTCAACAATAAATAGGCCTTCGAGCCTCATTGTAACACAGTTCAGAGGCATGCAACCGCCACATCTCTTCTCAGAGATAAACTACCATTGCCCTAGTTGGTTTATTTCCATCTCTGTTCGTAAGCATATTTCATTATTTTACATTAATGAAATGAAGTATTATTTCCACTACATCTCTGTGTTTATGGTTATCTCTATAATTTGTTGCGTTCCTGTTTAAATCTAGATCATACATGCTCGAATATGCATGGAGATGGATTTTAGTAAGGGTTTTCCTACCACGATAAATTTGATGTTTCAATATTATGTATGGGTTCATAACTTTGACTATGAAAATGTTGCATTTTGATATCGAGTGTGTTATGAAACTGGACATGTAATCAAGAATTGCCCCAAGCGATCGTAGATTAATGGAGCCCCGAAAAATAGCCAGAGGCCCAAATGGTGGGACGATGCTCAAATAGAGCGCTATACTGTATAAAATGAAGAAGCAACTCAAGACAAGGAGGAAGCAAAAGAAAATCAGGAAGAATTGCATGCCAAAGAGGAATCACTGAAGGAAGCACAAGGTAGTCAGGAAGAAACACATGTCACAAAAGATCCACCAAATTTAGAACTGAGGATCAAGCCCAACAAACCCTTGTGGATTTTGGATCTTGCACTGATCTCTCAAGAAAAAAGGCTAGAAATGTAATTTTTTGGGCTGATTAAGCATATGGAAAAAATGATAAAGACAACAAAGACCACTCTTTGAAAAGCAACTCGCAGCCACAAGAAAATACAGGATGGATTCAAGTTGGGAAAAAGGGAAAAAATGCTTCGCCAAGGAAAACGAGAAGTCAATCAAAGTCAAATCGATAAGAACTAAGAAATGGAAAGCAAATGTGTTTGGATCTTGAGAGTATTTTGGAAAATCTATAGTTGGAAAGGGAATAAAATTTTGGTACTATGGAATTCTCACTTGAGGGTTTGGATTGTGAAGAAATGTAATGGTCCTAGGCCAGATCCTAACCTTCTTTTTTAATGAAACTCTCATATTCCTTTCATTAAAAAAAACTCTCATATGTGTTTCTATATATATATATATAACAAGATTGTTAACCATGGAGATTTGCCCCCACTTTACCATGGAGATTATTAATCTATAAATAGATTTTGTTAGAATATCATAGGCTAATACCATGGCTTATGGATACCACTTACCCAAAAACCCATAAGTCACTTCATATGACACTGGTTCATATGACATTTTTTAATTAACCAATTTAATTAAGAGAGTAAAAAGGGCATAACTAATTTGTAGATAAATCTTAATCAATAATTTGTGTATACTATTATGAATATTCTATGGAGATTAAATTTCTAACATTCACTTAATAATTATTGATAATTAAATTAAAATTGAAAGTCTTATTCCAACACCTCATAATTATTGATAATTAAATTAAAATTTTGAATGACTTATTTCAAAATAAATCTGCAGAGTAACTGATTATGTGGATACGCTGCCTTCATAGATAAATATTTTTTTAATCCAAATCTTTATCTTATAGCCATAAATGAAAGATATTAACATATTCTCATTATCTTCTCTACATCAACAAATGAAATTTCAAATATTAATTATTTTTCCTCAAAATATCCATGTTTACCTTTTCACATTTAATACAATTATAAATTACTATGAAAATTATCAAATAACAAATGAAATCAGGTGAATATGTAGTAGGTTTATAAAAATGAGGAAATGATGGTGATCAATATATATCATGTTGTTTAAAGAGGCCACAATTTCATTTGCAAGGGGACCATAAATTCTTCAAGAAATTTGACATGGGAGCGTTGAAATCATTTTTTGTGATGGTGGACATAGATTCAACACCATAAAAAAAACGGACGGGTACCCAGATTTTACCCAGATTTTCAAAAAAAAATGCTAGATTTTCTTAAAATAATGAGAATTCTTATTGAGAATGAAAACATAATAAGCTATATATATATATATAAACCACATTGATGAATTTATAGATTTACATAATTATGTTAATTTATTCCATCATAATGATTTTTTGATTGTCGAATACAAATTTTACAATTTTCATGCCATTTATGTTGGCTACCAATAAATCTCATGCCATTGGCCCATAAATGAATGACCGCTATATATGCTCACCGTTCGATTTCTGCCTAAGCAAAATCGAACGGTGAGCATAATGAATGGCGGCTGTATATTGCTCATCGTTCGATTTCGGCTAAGCAAAATCGAACGGTGAGCATATACAGCCGCCGTTCATTTATGGCCCGATGGCATGGGATTTATTGGTAGGCTACCAATAAATCCCATGCCATCGGGCCATAAATGAACCGCGGCGCTATATGATGATTTCTGTTTCATGTTCGCTGGTTAAAGGATATCATCACATTTAGGTTTCCTGTTGGGTGTTGAGAGGAGATCTCACAGCTTATGCTCCAACTATAAGTTCACTCTGTTTTGGTGGTATTTTCAAATTCATGTTTCGTGTTTGGAGAGAAAAGGATAAACTCTAAAGTCACTCGCATCTTTAAAAGAAATTCTGCAGTTGTTGTGGGTTACCCAGAGGGCTCCACCACCAATTACATGTGAGGAGTCAATCTCAGAAAGGAATCCCACTCGGCCAGTGAGCACCGGTGCATTTGGATTTTGAGCACAGTTCCAACGCTAGGATTCAACAATTCCAATCCAAAGTCGCATGTTTAAACTACTGCCAATAGGAATGTATGTTTCAGAAGACGATAAACAGTGCAGCATTCCCATCGTACAGTTAGGCGCAATTTCCAACAGCCTGGTAGCTCTGCCCACTCATGAATGCCAATCAAACGCAAGTTGTGCAGATCCTTTTCCGGGTTTTGCTCCTTCATTGACTTCAAACGCCCGTAAATCCACCTATTATTTCTGAAACTTTTGGTGGGGATCCTCTATCTGCTCTCGCTGTTTTCAGATCTTCAATGGCACGGGAACTCCATGTTCTAGGATTGCCCAACAAACCAATCGAAGGATTTTCTAACAAGAAAAGCGCGATTTGGGTGTTGGGAATTCTGGCACTCTGCTCGTTATTTTACATTCTGGGCCTATGGCACACTTCTTCAATGCTAAATTCAGACACTGCAAGGTTGGCATTTAGGCAGGTACCGGCGTGCCATTTGTCGAGTCCCTCGACGCCTCTTTCGCTGGATTTCAATCTCCACCACCAAGAAGAAGAGGAGCCCTCCAGCAATGCTTCTTCATCTCAAACAGATTACCTGCCCATGTTCGAGTTTTGCGATATGAAGTACAGTGAATACACTCCCTGTGAGGACCCCGTACGCTCCAAGAAGTTTACCTACGATGTGCAGTTCATGAGGGAGCGCCATTGCCCAGAGAAGAATGAGCGTCTCAGATGTATGATCCCGCCCCCACCGGGGTACAAGACTCCGTTTCCATGGCCCGAGAGTAGGGATTTCGCCTGGTATGCCAATGTGCCCCACAAGCAACTCACAGTGACCAAGGCTGAGCAGAACTGGATTCGGTTTCGGGGGGATAGGTTTCAGTTCCCAGGCGGTGGAACCTCGTTTACGAAAGGTGCAAAGGAATATATTCAGAGCATTAACAAACTTATTCCTTTGGGCGATGGCTCCATCAGGACTGCACTTGACACTGGTTGTGGGGTGAGTATATTTTCTCGATTTTTTTTTTTTTTTTTTGTTTTCTTGACATTCTGCAAAGTTGTGATAGAACTATAATAGGCATTCTTGTTGCAAATATATTTTTGATCCCGAGCCCGAGCCCTAGCATGTTATTTGGCAGTTCCTGAACGATGGTGTGATTTGTAAATTGCTTTCACTGACTTGGCAAGCCACCATTGAAATTAGCATGTCCCTTGGCAGGACCTGAACTGTCACGCCTCCAAGCCTACTGTAGTGTTCCAACTGTGCTAGGCGAGGTGTGGCATTACCAACCGTTTTCTTTTCACCAAAATTTACGATTGTAAACTACGCCTAACATTCCATACTTAGTTTTATTTTTGTTACCAAGTATTATTTCTTTTATCTTTTATACAAGTGAAAGCCCATAACATTCACATAAACAACATTATACAAGAGAAATGCACAACAGTATAAAGGGAGGGGCAACTCTCTGCAATATGAGTCTGCCCGATATCAATATACATATAAATTTTCCACTTTTACAAAGTATAAGCTAAGTCCTTGGGAAATCCCAAATTTATACTTAGCCAAATTTCCAACTTCGGCAAACTCATTTGCCCAGCGTGTCGGCACCTCCGCACGGTCGCCGCATGACTCACCAAACCTTCGTTCACCTCGTCGCACGTCTTCACCCAGCTCGCTCTCCGTTTGGTCAGCAACGCCCAAACCGTGTATACCTGCCCACACGTAGTCCCGCTTGCCAACCCTTGACAAACGCCCAAATCGTATGAAACAACACGTAGTACTGTCCGCCTGACTTCTCGTTCACGACCTCCGGTTCCAACCTTCGTTTCCACTGTTTCGTCGTGCACGGCGCGCCCTCACCCGGCCGCCCGTCCACACAACCTCACAGTGTCGACCAACCCACCTCCGTGCACGGCGCGCCCTCCTCGGGTCACCCATTCAGCACTTCAGTTCGTTTGTTCAGCAGACGCCCTACCCGGTCGCCCTGTCGTGTACACCCGCCTAGACGCCCAACTCGGGTCGCCTGTCGTGCAACCATGCACAGATGCCCAACTCAAGTCGCCCGTCGTGCATCCCTACACAGGCGCTCGCCCGGGTCGCCCGTCATGCAGCCTTGCACGGCGGCTCGCCCAACTTCGCACTTCTCGCTCCGCCATCGCCCTGCGTCCAAGTGTCTTGTTGAGAGATGATCGAAGTTCGATGGCTCAAATGCTCCACGCCTTCGTTGTTTTTATATGCCTTACGCACGGTCGTGCCACGCTTGGCCAACCTGCACTTCTTTGCCAAGCCGACGCCTTTGTTTGCTCCTTTGGTTGGTCGGCCCATCGACCAATGCCCCAAATCACAATCGCTCCACCGTCGGCTCGTTTGGTGAATGCCCTTGCTCGTACACTATAAATATGCGACCGCCTTTCCACTTTTGCACGTGCTTAAGTCTTGCTCGGTCACCTTCTTTGCACTTCATATCGACGGTGATGCCTCTGCACCGCAGGTCTTTACATCCTCCCCTACTTGAAATCATTGTCGTCTTCGACAATATCTCATCTCGACAACCATCTATCACCAAGATATCCGTACCAAGGCATACACCCCATCGGTATGTCATACATCAGAAATCATCTCAATCTATGACCATTGACTACCCTGTCACAATCTCCACATGTTGCTCCCCATCGTGGAAGGCTGGCCCCTCCATCTCAAGCTACATGCCTATTGCAACATATCGTGTCGACCTCATCACCTGTCGTCCTCATGTGATCTGTTGCCATGATACTCCAACAAATGCTAACACATCTTTGCACACTGCATGCCCCCATGTTTGAACTAGTTGGGTAGCTAATCCAACTGTCACGCCCAAACCATGAGAATGTACATCCTCATGCCATCATCGGTTGTTTCTCAGAACATCCCGTCACATCCTCAACTCGATCAAGAATCCATCTCCATATAAGTGTAAGCCATGCTCAAGTCCATCAAGTAGTCCTCATCTCATCTGCAACATGTTGTCCATGATGTCTAGTACTAATGTGCTGCATGAAATTAGTCACATCCACCCCAACCTCATCATCCATCTGCGTATCTCCTCAAAGTGAAGAGATCATCTCATCAAACTCCAACTCTCGATGTGCCACATCCAGGTCCATGAAGCAACCTCCATCATATCTACAATGTGCCATCCCTCAAGTCTGCCATAGGAACAAGTATACACTTATCTCATCTATCCATGTGCTGCCCATGATCATAGATCAATCAACTCCCATGTGTCAAAAGTGGTTAAGTCTCGGCCGAACCCATGCTCAAGTGTTGCCACCAAGGCATCATCATCGTCGTAACTCCATCACTCCAAAGTGTCTCATATCGATCCTCCACATCAAGTCACTCTTTCAAGCCATTCCCATACATGTACTTGAAAGTATGCGCCCCATCCTGCATCAAAGTCTCTCTCTAACCTCAGTTCCTCAATGCATTAGATCCTCTAAGTCCACCATATATGAAGTCCCCAAAAGTCACAACCTCATGTCATCATGAGCTCCATGAGTCATCTCCAATCAACATCCAGCAAGCATACAAGTCTCGGCCCAAAGGTCTCTGCAAGATGCCTCAGCTCTCCATGTAGTAGGAATGCTCCATAGTCTGCTCACAACTCCATCCAAGTCCATGGCCTTGTTGTACAAGAGTGCACAACCTCTCCATCGGCTCATAAGTGAAACATCTCCATGTCACACTAGCAAATCCACCTGTACAACATCCTTGCCTTGGCACTCCTCATTGGATGCCCATAAGTGACACCTCTATAAGTGCTCCCGCATAATGTCCCTGCATAACACTGCCATGCTCCATGTCTCCAACCTGATGTCCATGACTAAGTTGCCCATGTAGTCCAGCCAAGTAGATTCATCACAACAATCGGTCATCCTCATCCAAGTCTGCAAGTCTGATCTAGTGAACTCGGTCACCCAACCATATCATCATCACATCATGAGTCCCTTCCATTATAACTCCCCCACTGAAGGTTCCACCAAGACTATCTCTTTGTCTCGGCCATGAGAAGTCCACCCAAGTCTCATCATACCTCAAGTGTGTGCCCTTCAATTTGTCCATTAGTCATGCCGGGCACTTCCAATTCTCCATGTTGCTAAAGCATGACCCAATCCTCCACAACGATCATCATGTTCCTCCCTTGTCACGGGCCTTTGCACCTTCTACCATAAGGTCACAAACAACCCCAACAAGTCCTGCAACAATCAATAATCCTTGCTTCTCCATACAAGGTCTCATCATAGTCATCCATGGTAAGATCCTCCCTAGCATCGACAAACTAATTTTGCCCTTCCCTACATACGGTTCATCTCCCAAATACTCAAGTGAAACACAAGTATCAATACTTACTTCATCATCATGAGGCTCCTCTATGTGAGTACCCTCATCCATCCATGTCTGCAAACTGCACGATCTTGGTCTAACTTGATCGATCTCAAGTTCATCCTCCATCGTTGTCACATTTGCAACATCTTCAACTATCACGGCTTCCTTTTCCTAATCATCGCATTTTGCAGCTTTCTCCTTATGAGTCAAAGGTATGGAATGCTTCTTCTCAGGAGTTAGCCATTTCCACTTCTCTCGAATCAAGTCCTGCCTTATCTTCAATTCCTTGAATTCTGCATCAAACAAGTCCACTTCCTTCGCAAGTCGATAGGCTTCGTCCCTATTCCCATCAGAAATCCCTTCCTTGACCAAAGCACGAAGCGCATCTTTTGCTTTGAACCAGCCTTTGCCCCATTCTGCAAATCTTTGTTCTTAAAGCACCTCTCTCACAACCTACTTTAATAATATTCTCACCTTGGCCTGGGATTTGCATAGTAAGAGTTCATATGTTTACCTCTGTGTGCTCTGAAGAGACGGCAGGCCTCAGCGGTATGGTGTATTTCCCATCTGAAATGGTTCCATACTGCATCATGTTAAGGTTTCTATTTATTATAATTTTCCATATTTCGTTACATTCTATAGTTCTTAAAGTGCTTCTCTCAACCTACTTCAAAAATCATGATTTGACAAGGTCTTTCAAAGATATCATACTCTAGTGTTTGATTAATCTTTCATAAAGTGGCCTTTGGATCCTATTATCCAAAGAAGTTGTCCTTCATTAGAGTCCACGTAAATTATAGAGCTAAAGTCTTCTTTCCTTTAAATATTTGGAAAGGTATGTGCTTAGAAGCAGAGCATAATTGTTTTGATATCATGGGTATTACATGAAAAGTAGCTTAAATATTTTCATTATTTATTAGGTTTGAGGACAATAGAAGATACATTTATAGAGTAATGCAAACCATCAGTCTCAGACTCAAACTCAGAAACATTGCGGTAGTGATAGCTGGATTCTTGACTAAAACTTTAAATCAACAATGGAGTTTAAATTTTATGAGGGGCGTCTTCTTCCTCAGGAATGATAGCTTGGATTATAAGTTCATGGTTTTTGATCCCTTGTTCTTCTATGCCAAGTAAAGTAGATGTTAAGGATATTGGAGTATTCAAATGTTGATTGATGTTAGGGTTCTTCCTTACTCTTAGAATATAAAAAGTAAGGAAACTTCAAATGAAAGAACTGGCTTTTTTCTGAACTATGGTACTGATGGTTTTCTTTGACTGAAATATATCCTGTTGGTTGTACTAATCCAAACCGCTAGTGTTTATAACTCACAAACTTTGTGGCAGTGATAGTTGGATTCTTGACTCAAAGTTAAAATAAACAATGAGTTCAAATTTTATTAGTGGCGTTTTCTTCCTTGGGAATGATAGCTAGAACTATAAGTTCACAGTTTTAGATCCCTTTTTCTACCATGCCAAGTAAAACATATGTCAAAGGATATTGGAGTACTCGAATGTTGATTGATGTTAGGGTTCTTGCTTATACTTAGAATATAAAAAGTCTTAAAAATAACACGTTCTAAACTTTAGGCTGTTATCAACTCTCTTGCTCAGCGACAAAAAATCACTAATTGTTTTTTACAAGTGGAAACAATACTACGTGTTGAAGTTTTACTTTATCAGTACATATAGTAAACAACCAAGCCCAAGAATCTGACTACTACAATCATGTGTAGGTTGCAAGCTGGGGCGCTTACCTAGCCAGTTACAATATTTTGACTATGTCTTTTGCACCAATAGATGTACATGAAGCACAAGTGCAGTTTGCTTTGGAGCGTGGAGTGCCAGCTATAATTGGAATAATGGGCGTACGTAGACTTCCTTATCCTGCCAGGGCTTTTGACATGGCTCACTGTTCCCGATGTCTGATTCCATGGACACAATATGGTATATACTTGCATGGAGGAAGTTGTAAACGGTCTGCCTTTATTGTAAACTATAAGTTTGCTTCTGCTCGTATCTCCCTAACTCATGCCCATTTTTGTCAGATGGCCTATACTTGATTGAAGTGGACAGAGTGTTGAGACCCGGTGGCTATTGGATTTTATCAGGTCCACCCATTAACGGGAAAAAACATCATAAGGGTTGGCAAAGGACTGTTGAAAGCTTAAAGCAAGAGCAAGACGCAATTGAGGATCTTGCTAAGCGGCTATGCTGGAAGAAGATTGCCGAAGCAGGTGATATTGCTATATGGAAAAAGCCTACCAATCACATTCACTGTATACAAAAACGAAAAATCTTCAAGGTTCCCATCTTTTGCCAAGAAGACAATGCAGATGCTGCTTGGTATGCATTTCTTTCAATTTGTTTTCTTCTAAGTTACTTGTTTAGCTTCTAAGATACTGATACTATTCAAAATGGTCTAGAAAACAGTCATATTTTGGATGTTAAAAAAAAGGCATGGCAATTTTGGATGTTAAAACAGAAACAAGCATTCTCTAATTCTTGGCTCATGCTGTCTTTCTATTTCTTAAATGATAAATAGGTATAAAAAGATGGAGGCATGCATAACCCCATTGCCAAAGGTTGAAAATATTAAGGACATTGCAGGAATGGCCCTGGAAAAATGGCCAAAACGAGTAACAGCCATTCCACCTAGAATTACAATGGGTACTATTCCTGGAATAACAGGTGAACTATTCAATCAAGATACAAAACTATGGAACAAACGCCTGATATACTATAAACGATTCATCGAAAGGCTTACCGACGGAAGATATCGTAACATTATGGACATGAATGCTGGGTTGGGAGGCTTTGCTGCTGCCTTGGCTAATTACCCAGTTTGGGTAATGAATGCTATCCCGGCAGATGCTAAAAACAACACTCTTGGTATCATTTATGAACGAGGGCTAATTGGAACATACATGGACTGGTATGCCGGTGCCCTGTCCTTTTATAGTGCAAATCAATTTTGTACCAAGTTCTGTGCAGCATTATTTCTTCAAGGTCCAAAATTACTGCAATATCTAAACATGCTTATTGTAATCAGGATAGCATTATCTGATTGACTTGCGTGATATTGACATGAATTATTGTTCTCTACAGGTGTGAAGCCTTTTCAACCTACCCGAGGACATATGATCTTATTCATGCCAATGGCATTTTCAGCATGTACCAGGATAGGTAATGTGAATATGTGAAAGGTTTATGTGAGGTATATATCTAATGGAAGCATGGTTGCCGCAGTGTCCAATTATCCTAATTGAGTTGTGATAGAATCAGTTTGCTCAATTTTGATCATTAAATTGAATGACAATTTCCTGACAAATTTGTAAAGTACTCACCTTTGAAAACTTGTCTAACTCTAAGATTGCTAAATGTTAGCATTATTATGCTACCTTTCTACCATTATTAACCACGGATACCATACTGCAGGTGTGATATGGTAGACATTCTTTTGGAGATGGACCGTATACTACGCCCAGGAGGAGCAGTTATCATTCGTGACAGTGTGGATGCTCTTGTCAAAGTAAAGAAAATAACTGATAGAATGAGATGGCAAAGCCAGCTCGCACACAATGAGAGAGGCCCTTTTAGTGCAGAAAAGATCCTTTTTCTTAACAATACAAGATTGACTGATATCAAGGCACAATC
The DNA here is from genome assembly GCA_000404065.3 of Pinus taeda. Classification (NCBI taxonomy): domain Eukaryota; kingdom Viridiplantae; phylum Streptophyta; class Pinopsida; order Pinales; family Pinaceae; genus Pinus; species Pinus taeda. The sequence continues at coordinate 41,428 of APFE030825373.1, read as the reverse complement.
ACAGGAAATTTCGTAGTGATAATTTGGATATCTAATAGATGCTCTGGGTTCCTGAGAGTGGCCACTCTGAATTTGAAGTGCAGAGCTCCAGATTGACACATTTAATGCAACTGAGGATGGGTTAGCACGAAGATCATATTCTCTCCTGTTTTCTTTGTCGGAAGCAATTACATAAACAAAAGGAACGAATGTACAGAAGGATAACCCTCTTTTGTTTGAGTCATCACAGATTTATTGTCACCTGCCTTCAAAATCTATAGTTTCACAAAATTAATGTAAATGCTTTCATTATTTCTGTGATAAATCCAGACAAATATGACTTCAGGACAGATATCTAATACTTCTGCTTTATTGCAGAGAAAGTAGTGAGGTGTATCTACAGTTCAGTATGATACAGATGTTGTCACATTTGTCACATGGGTAGTGATTACATGTCAACTTCAAAAAGAATATAATACTTTTGAATTTGGATTCACTTGCCTTCTTTGGTTTTCTCCATTCTAAGATCTCAGGTTTTTGCTCTTATATAAGACCAGTATAATAGAAATGTTGTCACATTTGTGACATAGGTAATGCTTACATGTCAGCATAAAAAAAATATAGTAATTTTGAATTTGGGTTCGCTTGCCTCCTTGGCCAACTTTGCCTCCTTGGCCAACTTTGATTTCCAGGTTGGTTATAAGACCTTGGTTTTCTGTATTTTATATAAGACGGTGAAAAAGAACATCCTCGGGTGGCATCCCCTTTGCATATGAAGACCTTCCTACATCAAGTTCATCTTATGCTCCCACTGCATTCTCATAAGACATGCTCCAAAAGCATCCTCAAGGTGGATATTGGTTTACCCAGCATGACCATAAGCTGCTCCTAGTATATATGAAGGTATTCTCGATAGAGAGAAGCTGCTATATATAGATGAATAGCTTATCTGGTTTCCTTTCTTCCCTTATATTATTATATCAAAAGAGACAAACAGCAATGCATGGATTTGGAGAAGAGTTTTACCTTATAAAAACAAGGGGGTCTGAGGTTTGAAAGTGGATGGAAAGTGTCAATTTTTCATTGATAAATATAAATTTAATAGTAAGATATAGTAATAATAGAGAATATATATTTGAAAGAGAAAGATTTGATATATATATATGTAATATAAAACGATTATATAGAAAAGATAAAAAAAAAATGTTTAATTTTACTTATAAATAAAAATACTATCTATATATAGTATGAGTGAGTTTAATGGTTAAGAGCATGTGTTTCCTCCTAAGAAGTTACAGGTTTGAAACCAGAAAAGTAGTATGTATGCTTTTGTAAACTTAGCAGTAAGTGAAATCATTACATGGAAGTGGGTCCCTTATCCCATAAACAAGGGGTCTCATACACCAATGTAGTGTCTAACTTAACTGTGGTCTTAAAATTAGATAATAATAATATTTGTATTTTTACAAATATTGTTATTTCTTTATTCATACATCTAAATTCATTTTCAATAATTAAAAAATTTACTTTAAAAAACATCTAAATTCATTTTCAATAATTAAAAATTTTACTAAAAAAATATGTTTTTTTACTCAATAAATCTAAAATTAAAACAAATCTATATTAATTTTAATAGAAATAATTTTATTAAACATTTAAAAAAATACAACTGAAAATTGTCAAAATGTGAAGTCATATCCTGCAATTTCGTAATACCTAGTAATAAGGCACATATATTTTGATAAAGAAGTATCCACCAATCAAAATGGCAAGTCCAAAAAAAATATGGAAGAGTGCCAAAATAATCAACGGCAATAACCTGCTAAAACAACTACCCATCTGAATATAAAAAAGCTACGCCTTGGTGGCATGCATGAGCAAAGCATCTTAAATAGTATCTTATTAGGCACAGTTTCTGATAGCCTGTGCAGCATCTTGACAGTCTTCTCTGCCATTTTTTATTTTTAGTTGGTAATTGGCATGGGCCTCTCTCAAGGATGGAGCATAGGTAAAGAGAGAATTGAGATTGGCCATTATGGGATATCATAATCATTGTTTCCGCTGTCCTTCCTTTCTTTTCTTCATGGAGGGGCATCTAATTAAAAGGCGATAGCCGGAATTGACTTTTCCTTTGGATAGAAAAAGTTTTTGAATTTTTTATTTATTTTGTTTTAAGTTAAATTTGGGCTAACATAGCCATTGAATTTGCAATTAAAAGAACACTTAGATTAGGATTAGTTAAAGTGTTAGAGATTAGTTTCAATAATTTATTTGGAACTAGAAAACAGTTTCTCAATCATATGGGAATGCTGGAAAGGTACAAAACAAAACTAGGTCTATTTAGGTGAGGGTCTATCATCTTACGGAAGAAGAATAATCAGAAATAATTGATTTGACAAACTGTGTGGAAAGCATTTTATTATCATAAATTCTCTGTAATTATATGTGACATTTTCGACATCTTAAGGCTAAATAGATTGTTAACCACATACTGAGTTTTGTTTGATAAACAAACTAACAGCACAAGAACCAGGACCATGAACCAAGATGCATTCAAATTAAACAAGGAGGAACAATAAATTCTCTACAATTGAATTGAACCAGGAAGGAACAACGTATTTCAAATCAAGATTACAGTGGAAACAAACTGAGTGAGTACAACATTGCAAAGAAGAAACCACAGGTACATTTTACAAAAATATTTTGATAAACAGAATCTAAATTATTTTTATTTCAAAGAGTCCAAAATATGCATCGAACTGGCCGTAACATTAAACGAGCTCCAGACGATATTGAACAACAAACCTAGCAAGGGTTTATAAAAATATACGTATTATCAAACAGCTAGGTTCTACCCTGCTCACAAAACTAATAACATATTCAAACAAACTCGAGACAAGCACAACACTGCTCAAGAATATGATATGACAAAAACCCTCTTGGGGATTTAACTTTTTTAACGCAACTAAACTACCAGTCACAAAGGAAAGGCCCTACCCTTTTCGCACAGGGGAGCTTTGACCTCGAAGTTAGCAAGGAGATATCTAGGTTCGATACCTGCAACCACAACAAAATACCCAAATAAAAAAGACAGAAATATGATTGAGAGACAAGACTGCAAAGAGAGGAAGCGAAGAATTTCGTTGATAACTTACCTGGAGAGACAAGTCATTGGACCAGAAGATGAGAAGACCAGAATAAGCACAAGCAGGACTCCATCATAGTGAGGTTGCAAAGGGTTTTTACCTGCTCACAAAGGAGCCCAAAGATCAAAAAAAGGAAGACAAATGTTGATGGAAAGAATCAGAACAAAAGACTTACTTGTGCATGACGAAGCCGAGGCGCTAAGGAGCGAAGCCAAAACCTGTTGAACACGCAGAAGACAATTATAGAAGTCACATATAGAACTGTGGAAATCTGAGCAGAAGTTGAAGGATAATAGTAACAAAATGAACAATGTTACCAAGCATGTGTGTCTCATGAAGAGAGAGACCTCGCAAAGAAGAAGACGAAGCCATTTCACACAGACAAAGAACCTCCACAAACCACAGGCAGTCACAGGGTCGAAATCCTTGCCCTCCCATTTCTCTTAGGTCTTGCAACGAACAAGTAGAAGTGACAAACAATCCCTAAGGACGAAAAACAAGGGTCTTTTAACCGGAGAAATAAGCCCATGAATTCAACTTGAGATCTCATGAGGGTGATCACTTAAGGGAAGGGTGTAGGTAGGTAGAATTAATTTCTAAATTAACTATAAGGTCCTTGAAGTACCAACGCCGACAATATTAAATTTATTGAAATTAAAGTTCGCATCCTCAAGTTCCCCACCAATTGTGGTATCAGAGTAGGTTTCTCTTCTTTCAGTGAAGATGGAGGTAGGAAGAAGAGGTCAAGGCAGAGCCATCAAAGGAGTAGTAGATGACGAGCTACGAGAAGAGATCAGAACTTTGTCTGCACGTTTGGCAGCAATGGAAGCGAGAAGGCACAAAGATCCTGAAGGTGGAGATCACAGTGAGGATGAAAACGCAGTAACAACAGATGTGTCGAAAGAGAAGGGACCAGAGATCAAACTGTTGAAATAAGTTTTGATGGCTAGCAACAAGCCAAAACCAAAACTTTCTAACTACGATAGCAGCTTGTCCACAGAGGCATTGTTGGACTGGATAAGTGAGTTGGATAAATATTTTGAATATGAAGAAATTAGTGAGGATAGGAAGATCAAGTTTGTTGTTACCAAGTTGAAAGGACACACAACACTGTGGTGGGACAGTTTGCAAGCATAAACGAGGAGATTGAACAAACCACTGATCAAAAAATGGGATAGAATGATTGTGAAGATGAAAAGTAAATTTATGCCTAAAGATTACCAAATTACCATTTACAGACAGGTGCAAAACCTGAGACAAAGAATGATGATTGTAAAGGAATATACTGAAGAGTTTTATAAAGTAAACCTGAGAGTTGAGTATGTTGAAGATACCCCTGAGAAGATAGCGAGATTTATAAATGGCCTACGAATGGAGATCCTAGACGAGATTAGTATTCTTTCCCCTAAGAGTATAGAGGAGGCATATCAAAGTACTTTGAAGGCAAAAGAGAAGATTACCAGAAAGCAAAATGCAAAAAGAGGACATGGTTCCAACAGAGGAAGAGGACAATCCTTTCGCTGAGGTAGAACTACCAATAGCAATGAAGAGGGAAGTAGTTCGAAGACTTCGGGATAGACTGAGAGGGAAGGTAACACTAGAGGATGAAGACCATACCAATGTGAAGACGTAATGGCAGAGGTAGAGGAAATGCCTATCAGTGTTACAAATGGGGACACAGGTCTTTTGAATGTCCTGAAAATGAGCAAGTTGGACTGAGGGGAGCATATGTTGCTCAACCTGATATAGCAGAGGCGCCACCACAGGAGGTGGAAAATGTGCCTGAAACAGGAGACGCCTTGGTGTTGAACAAGGTTCTACTAAAACCAGCAAAGGAGGTAGCTGACCTGACACAGAGGAAGGCATTGTTCCGCACTGTGTGCAAGTCGCATGGAAAATGCTGCAAATTAATTATAGATAGCAGAAGTACTGATAACCTGGTAGCTACTGAAATGGTGGAATAATTGGGTTTGAAGAAGTTGAAGCACCCGACTCCATATAAGGTGTCCTGGTCACAGAAAGGACACCAACTGTTGGTTGATGAGTAGTGCGAAGTGGAGTTTCACATTGGGAAATACAAGGATAAGGTAACTTGCGATATTTTTCCTATGGACGTGTGCCATATTCTGCTGGGCAGACCATTGCAATATGATAGAAAGGTTTTCCATGATGGGGAGAAGAATTGTTACAGATTTGTGAAAGATGGGATAAAGCATACACTAGTTCCCATGAAAGAAGAAAGTGTTGCAGAAACTAGTGGGAAAAAAGCATTGATGATAGCCAGAAAGGAGTTTCTACGACAGATTGAAGATAATGAGGTGAACTATGCAGTTGTGCGGAGACCAAGAGCAGTGTTGATACATATTGAAATTACTGATTTGCCTGTGGAGATACAGGACATGCTGTAAGAGTTTAGTGATATTGTGGTAGATGAACTACCAAATAAATCACCATCGAAGCGGAGCATTAGTCACCATATTGATTTTATTCTAGGAGCTAGTGTGCCAAACAAGGATGCTTACTGGATGAGTCCAAAAGATAATGAGGAGATCAGAAAGCAAGTACAAGAGTTGTTAGATAAAGGGTTGATTCGGGATTTTGAGTCCTTGTGCTATTCCGACCATTTTAGCTCTCAAGAAAGGAGGTGAATGGCAGATGTGCACTGATTCCTAGGCGATCAACAAAATTACTATCAGGTACAGGTTTCCTTTACCATGATGAATGATATGATGGATTGTTTGAGTGGAGCAGCGTACTTTTCAAAGATAGATATGAAAAGTGGCTATCACCATATTATGATTCGAGAAGGTGACGAATGGAATACAACTTTCAAGACCAATGAAGGTTTGTATGAATGGCTGGTCATGCCATTTGGACTAAGCAATGCTCCTATTACATTCATGTGTTTGATGAATGAGATGCTGAAATAATTTATTTGCAAGTTTGTGATTGTATATCTAGACGATATACTTATATTCAACAAGACGAAGGAAGAACATTTTCGACATGTCAGGTATGTGTCAGAAAAATTGGAGCAAAATAAATTACTGATAAATTAAAAAAAAATGTTCTTTTTTCAAGAAAGAGTTGATTTATTTGGGATTTGTGATTTCTAAGAATGGGTTGAAGATGGCTCCAAAGAAGGTTGCAGCCATAGTTAGCTAGCCATCTCCTAAGAGTTTGTTTGAAGTAAGAAGTTTTCATGGACTGGCGAGTTTCTATCGGAAGTTTATTAAAAATTTCAGTGGAATTTGTGCACCTATGATAGATACTTTTAAAAAGGAAAATCAACATTTTCATTGGATAGAGTCGACTGAGAGGAGTTTTCAGCTGCTGAAAAAGAAAATCACTGAAAAACTAGTTCTAAGATTGCCAGACTTTAACAAACTTTTTCAAGTTCATTGTGATGCCAGTGGGACAACTGTTGGTGCAGTACTCAACCAAGAAGATAAGTCAGTAGCCTATTTCAGCAATAAGTTAAATAAGAGTAGGTAGAAGTAAACATCTTATGACAAAGAATTTTATGCAGTCGTCCAAGCACTGAAGCATTGGAGACATTATTTACTGGCTAATGAATTTATCTTGTTTTCGGACAATTCTGCGTTACAATACATCATGCAGTAGCACAAGTTGAATCATAAACATGTGAAGTGGGTGGAGTACTTGCAGAGTTTTACATTCATTTTGAAACACATCAATAGTCAAGCCAAAGGAGGACATTTGTGTATTCCAGAATGTTCTATGAGGGAGAACTTGATCCAAGAAAAGCACGGTGGGGGTTTGCCATGACATTTTTGCATAGACAAGACTTTGGATCATTTGAGCCACTTTTACTATTGGCCAAGGATGCGAAGAGATGTGCAGAGATTCGTGATCAGATGCAAATTGTGTCAGCATGCAAAGGGATGCAGCGAGAATGTAGGGCTGTATACACCCTTACCCATTCCGAACAAACCATGGGACTTAGTCAGTTTAAACTTTGCCTTAGGTCTGTCGAAGACACAACGGGGATTTGACTCCATCATGGTGGTGGTGGATCGTTTCACCAAGATGGCACATTTCATTCCATGTAGAAAGACAAGTGATGCCACACATGTAGCACGCTTGTTCTTTTTAGAGATAGTCAGATTACATGGGTTGCCGAAATCCATCATTTCGGACAGGGATGTAAAGTTCACAGGCCATTTCTAGCGAACTCTGTGGAAGAAGTTAGACACCAAGCTGAACTTCAACTCAACTTATCACCCACAGAAAAATGGGCAAACTGAAGTTGTGAATAGGAGTTTGGGAAATCTACTAAGGAGTCTGGCTGATGAAAATTCCAAACAGTGGGATCGTGTGCTTGCACAAGCAGAGTTTGCTTATAGTGATTCGCCCAACAGAAGCACGAGCAGAATTCCATTCCAAATCCTATATGGAATGCACCCAAGTGGAATATATGAGTTGCGGGATTTGGGTCAATTGGAGCATAGGAGTGTTGATGGCGAAGATTTCGCAAAGGTAATCAACGATCTACATGAACAGGTAAAATTGAAGCTACAAGACAACAACCAAAAATACAAACAAAGAGCAGATTTGAAAAGGTGGGAGGTACAGTTCGAAGTAGAAGACCTGGTACTAGCACACTTACGCAAGGAGAGGTTTCCTAAAGGTGAATACAACAAATTGAAAATGGAAAAGATTGGGCCTTACAAAATCCTTGAAAGTTTTCTGTAAACGCTTATGAGTCGCAGTTACCTCCGGGTATAGGAATCTCACCCATTTTTAATGTCGCAGATCTGTACCCTTACATTGCTATTGATGAGAAAGACAATTCAGAGAGACGAACATGAGACACCCAAAATGAGGAAGAATCATGGATTAGAAAAATGCCTGTAACAAAGGCTTTGGAAATTGAACAGATATTAGACACACAAGTGGCCAAGAAGACACGAAGGAAGGAATATTTATAGTATCTAGTTAAATGGAAGGATCGTTCTATTGAGCACTGTCCTTGGTCCAAATTCAAAGCGCCAGGTACTCTATTGAAGAGCTCATGGACAGGAGCCATGAGTTTAATTTACCTTGGGAGCTTGATGCAGGAGCATCCAACTAAAAGGCGACAATTGGAATTGACTTTTTTGTTAGACAGAAGAAGAAGTTTTTCAATTTTATTTTATTTTGTTTTAAGTTAAATTTGGGCTAACATAGCCATTGTAATTTGCAATTAAAAGCACAATTAGATTAGGATTAGTTAAAGTGTTAGTTTCAATAAATTATTCTGAAACTAAAAGGCAATTTCTCAACCATATGGAAATGCTGGAAAGGTACAAAACAAAACCAGATCCACCTAGGTGAGGGTGTACCATCTTATAGAAGAAGAATAATCAGAAATAATTGATTTGACAAACTGTGTGTATGAAGCAATTTATTATCATAAATTCTTTGTAATTATATGTGACATTCTCGACATATTAAGGCTAAATAGATTTTCAACCACACACTGAGTTATGTTTGATAAAAAAACTAACAACACAAGAATCAGGACCATGAACCAATATGCATTCAAATTAAATAAGGAGGAACAATAAATTATCTACAATCGAATTGAATCAGGAAGGAACATTGTATTTCAAATCAAGATTACAGTCAAAACAAACTGAGCGAGTACAACATTGCAAAGAAGATACCACAAGTACATTTTGCAAAAATATTTTGATAAACAAAATCTAAATTATTTTCATTTCAAAGAGTCCAAAATATACATTGAACTGGCCGTAACATTAGATGAGCTCCAGATGGTATTGAACAACAAACCCAGCAAGGGTTTATAAAAATATATGTATTATCAAACGACTAGGTTCTACCCTTCTCATAAAATTGATAACGTATTCAAACAAACTCGAGACAAGCACAGTACTGCTCAAGAATATGATATGACAAAAACCCTCTTGGGGTTTTAAGTTTTTTAACACAACTAAACTACCAGTCACAAAGGAAAGGCCCTACCATTTTTGCATAGGGGAGCTTTGACCTCGAAGTTAGCTAGGAGCTATCCAGGTTCAATACCTACAACTACAACAAAATAGCCAAATAAAAAAGACAAAGAAATACGATTGACAGACAATACTGCGAAGAGAGGAAGCAAATAATTTTGTTGATAAGTTACCTAGAGAGACAAGTCATCGAACCAAAAGAAGAGAAGACCAAAATAAGCACGAGCAGGACTCTGTCATAGCGAGGTTAGAAAGGGTTTTTACCTTCTCACAAAGGAGCCCAAATGATCCAGGTGGCTCCAGAGACACACACAAGACAAAGAGGGCTTATGATAGCTCGAAAATCAAAGTGATCGCAATGTTTTTGAACCAAGAAAAAAGTGTAGATCTATTTGTTGTCATCGCAACGATGCGAACGGTTCATCAATCAAGCTCGTATGAGGGAGAACAAGCCAATCAAAGTTTTGGTCAAAGTTGGGCTGTGGGCCAGGTTTAAGTGTCCTACAATTTGACCGACCCTGGGGTATGAAATCTAGCTCCCAAAAGTGGGCGAAATTGTTGCCTCTTTAATTTGTCTAATAACCCTTATGTTAGACAAAATTAAAAAATGGCCTTTTATTACAAAAATTTAAAAATATATATATATATATATATATATATATATATATATATATATATGAGGTGGCGGGCCACATCTCCGTGACCCCCAAAATATATTACATTAAAAATCGAAATTTTTAGCGCCGACGGGCCATGACCCCACTAGCCCTCCCGCAACCTCATACCACAAGTCAAAGTTTAATGTGGCTCGGCGGCCATTACCCCGCCGAGCCCTCCAACCAACACCACCTATAAACAAAACTAAACAAACGAAAGTTGGGGTGTGCGGGCCACCGCCGGTGGACCCAGCACACACCCCATTGTCACCACTATATCAGAAATCAAATAAAGGTGGGGCCAATGGGGATTGAACCTGCCCGGCCCCCACCGGGCGGCCCCATGTACCATCCATGTAACGCTCACACAACGGACCAAACCTTAATACAAACGTACCAACCCTTTTAATGCGCCATCCAAAAACGACAGAGATTATGGGGTAGGCCGCCCAATGCGGACCCGACCCCCAAAACGAACATGTTTGCAGTTCTTTTAAAAGACAAGAAACTATAATGTATTAAAAAAAGGAAGGGGTGAGGTTTAACCACCTGACCCCTCCTCAACGAACTGTGTAAGATTACCACAACACCAAACCAACTTCATTGTAATGTCCGCCCGGAAAATTATATAGAGACCTTCATTTCATCAGTGCGCCTAGACATGGAGGAACCAAGAGAACACACGAAAATCAAGACATGAATTTTTAATTAATTTTGCAAGTGGAACCATGACCATGAAAAAGGGTAGGCGGAACCATGATTGAGCAAAATTCTCAGGAAGGTGAAATTTTTGCAGTGTCCAAATTGGACAAACTTTATGTCAATCCTACACCTCTCAGTGACATGAACCCAATGCCGCAGTCAGTTTCCTGATCTGAGTAGCGTATTTTCAGAGGACCCGGAGGAGGGAATCTTTGAGAAATCTAAGGGGAATCTAAAAGATTCCTTGAGCCCCAGATTTTCATTTTCTCAGAATTCAGAAATTTGACAGTCGATTTTGCACTATTTGACGCTACAAATTTGATGGTGTATTTAGATTTTCCATTTGATCATTTCATTTTTTGGCCACTTTTCTAAGTGGAATGCAAGTGTCAGCATTCAACATGCGAGCAATCATTCCATGAGATCCGACACCGCGAAATTGATGATACAACCATCTTCAGCATTTTGACATCCTTTTCTTCAGATAGCCCCTGGATGTGAGGTATATGTAGTATGTTCATGTACTTCTTTTTGCTATGCATCATGCTGCACAAATCCGTGTTTGATGTTTGATGAGGGATCTTGTTTCTTACTTGTTTTCATGATTCCTGCTTGATGTGATGTAGAATCATTTGTTGGATGTACTTGTTGTCATGATTCATCATGTTTTTTTTGAGATCTCTTTGTCGTTATGTTGATGGGATACTCATGTTGTTGCCATGTATGATTACATTGAAATCCCTTTTATGCCATGTTGGCAGGACGTTCATTATCATCATGCATGAGTTTGTGTCATATTGATAGGAGTCATTTTGACTGAGTTTCTATAGCGGAACATCTCTTGGAGCCACTCCTGCGTGACAGATTTTCCTTGTATGATAGCGACATCACCTCTTATGTACATCATCACTATTGACAACACTTAATGAAGCGGCCTACACCATCTTGACACTGGAGCCCGGAGAAGTAGTCCCTCTTGGATGAACTCCATTATCAACTGCTTATGTTTTCATGTGTTGATGAATGTCATGTTCCTCTTATTTACAACATGTAGATGTATTCATTTATGTTCTTTTAAAAATGCATTTCAACACATCATGGAAGTAAAAGGCCTTAGAAGGGTCCTTTGTCACACTCGGACCCGGATCAAGTGGTATCAGAGCAGTATTTGCATGGATGTGAATTGCAAGCATGAACAATGGAACATGCAACGATAGAGGATAAAAAAGTGATGTACGAGACCATGCTCAAAATTTCCCAAAGAGTGGAAATAATGTATGAAACTCTACAAAAAGAGACAGAGGAAAAGGAGCGATTGCAACTTCAGTTGCAAGCCACGGAAGAGGCCTTGGAAGAACTGAAACACAACAACCAAAACCTTCAAACATAGAACGTTGAATTGAAGATGCATCTACAAGAAGAGAAAGAGGAAAAACAAAGTTTTTTACAATAGCTGCAAGATAAGGAAAAGGCCTTGGAAAAGCTGCAACATGACCCATGTGAGGTAAAAAGTAGTTCTCCATCTTCATGTATGCTTCCTGATGATGATTTCGCTGTTTTTCAAAATCATACCATAGGAATTGGCTCCAAACTGTTGAGGAATATGGGGCATGAAAAAAGGCTTGGGCGTTAATGGCTAAGGCATTTTCAACCCCATCAAAGTAGAAAAATTACCCTGTCAGGCAGGACTTGGGTATGTCAGAAAGGAAGTTGGGGAATGCATCGAGATAGCTAGTAAACCACCATCAACATATGATGAGAAGCCCTCATCAGTTCTATCCAATTATAGGGACAAAGATGAGGCTCCTTACCAGGATGAGGCATGAGGAGGAAAAATAACTTGGTGTTAATAACCAAGGCATACCTCAACCATTCAAGGCTATGCAGAGACCTTAATTTGCAGGCTTGAGATACACTGAGGGAGAATGTTCGAAGGTGTCAGATTCTTCCAAGACATCATTGAAATTGTCAAGGAAAGAGAATGATGGGAACACATCCCCATCATCTCATGGTAGTGCCCATTGCAGGGAAAGAGCTGAGACAAGCTCTCATCGCCATACTTACAGTAGAGATAACAAGTAAAGAAACAGGTTAAATAGATCTGGAGGAAGAAGACCTATTGCAGTCATTGCGACAGAAGTGGTCATGAAAGAGCCACATGTTGGAGGCTCCATCCAGAGCAGTGCCTTAAAGACAAAGTGTCGGTGCGTTTGACAAGCAAAACCACCACAGGGAGATGACCCATTCATAACAATAAGTGAAAAATGGTTTCTAGATATGTTAGCTTGTGATGGTCGTGCTTTTGTAAATCATTTGTTGCATTTTAAAATGTAAAAGTGATGATGTGTTTTCCATCACATGTTCAACAACAATGATGTCTGGTCTTATTTTGAGTTGCATGATAAACTATGAAAGTGATGTCATGTTTCCATCACTTGTCAAAACAAAATAGTGTTTGGCCTTATTTTGTAAATCACGTGTTGCAGTGATGATGTGTTTTCCATCACTTATTGAAGCAACAATGATATGTTGGCCTTATTTTTATAGTTAGGGTATTGTATCCATCTTGATGTAAATTTTACCACCGAGTAATGTGTTATAAACTCGTGGAAAGTATGGGATGCTTGGGTTATTAGTTGGTCATGTAAGTCAAGCATGTAATTTTCAAAAACAATGTACTACAAGTTGCGAATAGGGGTGATTTTAGGGGCGAATGTTTGCCCTTTGGCGAAATTAAGGGGTTTTAAATTTTTAGTGGGCGAATATTTGGTATCATAGTACATTTTTACAAATCACCTCAAATAGCCCACCTTATTTTAAGGGAGAGGGTAAAAAAGGTAAATTTAGCCCTTGAAATTAGGAGTTACAACCTTCCATTCGCCCATTTTCAAGAATAAGGTTTACTTAAGTGAATCCATTCGCCCATTTTCGGAATAGGTTTTATTTAAGTGAATCCTATGGGCCAAAGGCCCAAATACCATTTTATAAAAGAGGTATAGTAAATTAATAAAAACATAAATAAATGAGAGGTAGGGTAAATAAATAAAGCATTTTTTATATTTACTCCATAAGTCACCTTATATACATGCAAGGGTGTAAACAAATAAAAATATAAGTAAAGTGGAGGTATGGTAAATAAATAAAACGTCTTTTTATACTTACTCAAAAGGTATGGTAAATAAATAAAAATATAAATAAACTAGACGCATGGTAAATAAATAAAACCTCTTTTTATATTTAGTCAGTAACCCTCGTTCTATTTATGAAGGCTTAAGAAAGAGGTTTTATTTAAGTGAATCCTATGGGCCAAATACCATATTTGTAAAAGAGGTATGGTAAATTAATAAAAATATAAATAAGCGAAAGGTATGGTAAACAAATAAAACATTTTTTTATATTTACAACATAAGTCACCTTGTATTTATGAATGGTATGGTAAATTAATAAATATAAATAAACGAGAGGTATGGTAAACAAATAAAACATTTTTTTATTTTTTTATATTAATACCATGCAAAAAAACATTATTAACCCTAATATTAGTATTAATAAAAATAAAAATGGCACATGGTATTGACCCATGGTATTCACTTGAATGTAGCCTATTTAAATGGGGGAATTAAACCAGAATAGATCCATTTTTACTCTGGATCTACTAACCCCCAAGAGGTATCAAATATCGTGATATGCAAACTAGCATAGAGTGAAAAACATTTGATCCGATCAAGACTAAAAATATAAATAAGTCACCTTGTACGAATGGTATGGTAAATTAATAAAAATATAAATAAACGAGAGGTATGGTAAACAAATAAAACATTTTTTTTATTTCTTTTTATATTAATACAATGCAAAAAAATATTATTAACCCTAATATTAGTATTAATAAAAATAAAAAATGGCACATGGTATTGACCCATGGTATTCACTTGGAATGTAGCCTATTTAAATGGGGGAATTAAACCAGAATAGATCCATTTTTACTCTGGATCTACTAACCCCCAAGAGGTATCAAATATCGTGATATGCAAACTAGCATAGAGTGAAAAACATTTGATCCGATCAAGACTAAAAATATAAATAAGTCACCTTGTACGAATGGTATGGTAAATTAATAAAAATATAAATAAACGAGAGGTATGGTAAACAAATAAAACATTTTTTTTATTTCTTTTTATATTAATACAATGCAAAAAAATATTATTAACCCTAATATTAGTATTAATAAAAATAAAAATGGCACATGGTATTGACCCATGGTATTCACCAAAATGGCACATGGTATTGACCCATGGTATTCACTTGGAATGTAGCCTATTTAAATGGGGGAATTAAACCAGAATAGATCCATCTTTACTCTGGATCTACTAACCCCCGAGAGGTATCAAATATCGTGATATGCAAACTAGCATAGAGTGAAAAAATATTTTATCCGATCAAGAGTAAAAATGGATGTGGTATCAAATATCGTGATATGCAAACTAGCATAGAGTGAAAAAATATTTGATCCGATCAAGAGTAAAAATGGATGTTGTAATTTAATGTATGTTAAACATTTTAGCTTGGTTAAAATAAAAATAAAATAAAATCAACTATTAATTTTATTAATTTTTATAAATTACCAATAGTAATTTTTAAGCTCCAGGTTTATGATAACCCATGGTATTCATGTGAGCATACACTATTTAAAGGGAAATTCTATCTTAGATCCATCTTAATTCTGGGTCCTACCAAGTGCTCAGAGGGATAAATAGATTTCATCCCCCTAAGAGTGGTAGATGTGGAGTTAAGATGGATATAGGTTGGTTTTTATGATAATGAAGATATTAAATAGACTTAGGAAATTATATTGTAAAAACATCTTAAGGTGAATGGTTAAAGCATAGACATTGGACAAGTATATTTGTATACTTCTTAAACTAAAACAAATCCAGGGCTAAAAGGAATGGATTGATTGCACTAGTCATCCTTCTATAACTTTCCAACATATGCTGGAGTAAACAGATTGTAATTTGGGTAATTTTTCAAATTGCAAACGGGAACATACTTGTGTATTGGTAGGGTGGTTACGAGGTCCCTAGAAGTGAAGTAAGCAGATTGTAATTTGGGTAATTTTTCTAATTGCAAACAGGAACATAGAAGTGATGAATTTGAATTTTTCTTGGTTTTATATATAGTATTAGGTTTTTTCTCATGCTTTTTATGAATGACACGGGTGAATTTTATCTTACACCCACTAGATTATCGATATGTAATTTCGGTAATTTGATTTCAAAAGATATTTTAAAGAAATGCAATGATTTCATTTGTGTATTCAATAAACAAAAGATTTTATAATTGAGTAAAATATTCGCCATGCTTGGTGAGAGATTCGCCAAAAAATTATATATACATATCATATTATTGATAAAATTGCCTTCCATTTTTCCTATATACCATGAAGATTCGCCCATTTATTATACATGTAAATTTGGGGGGGTTCTTAAAATTTTCCCTGGTTGCGGAGGTTGCATGTGTCGGCTCATCACTTAAGGCTTCGAAGAACAAAGGTGAAGGAGGTGGAAGCGAGACCTTTGCAGGACACTTGTGATGTAGATAAGGTACAGAGAAATTGAATATTATTTTTCATGCTTTTGGAGGATCAAAAGCTCCTTAGTGGGGAGGATTGATCCAGGTGGCTCCAGAGACACACACATGACAAAGAGGGCTTATGAAAGCTTGAAAATAAAAGTGATTGGAATGATTTCGAACCAATACCAAAGTGTAGATTTCGTTGTCTTGATTGCAACGATGCAAACGGTTCGTCAATCTGAGCTCGTATGAGGGGGAACGAACCAGTCAAAGTTTTGGTCAAAGTTGGGTTGTGGGTCAGGTTTAAGTGTCCTACCATTTGACCAATCCCGGGGCATAAAACCTAGCTTGCAAAAGCAGGTGAAATTGTTGTCTCTTTAATTTGTATAATAACCCTTATGTTAGACAAAATTAAAAAATGGCCTTTCATTAACAAAAATAAAAAATATATATATATGAGGTGGTGGGCCACCACCCCCGCCACCCCCAAAATATATTACATTAAAAATTGAAATTTTTATGGGCCGACGAGCCATGACCCCTGCCGGCCCTCCCGTAACCTCATATCACAATTCAAAGTTAAATGTGGCTCGGCGGGAATTACCCTGCCGAACCCTCCAACCAACACCACCTATAAACAAAACTAAACAAATGAAAGTTGGGGTGGGCAGGCCACCTCTGGTGGACCCGACCCTCACCCCATTATCATCGCTATATCAGACATGAAATAAAGAAGGGGTTGATGGGGATTGAACCCGCCTGGCCCACATGGGCTAGCCCCCACCGGGTGGCCCCATGTACCATCCATGTAACATTCACACAATGACCCAAACCTTAATACAAACATACCAACCCTTTTAATGCGCCATCTAGCAACTGCGAAGGTTATGGGGCGGGCTGCCCAATGCGGGCCCGACCCCTAAAATGAACATGTTTGCGGTTCTTTTAAAAGACAAAAAACTATAATGTATTAAAAAAAGGAAGGGGTGGGGTTTGACCACCCGACCCCTCCTCAATGAACTGCTTAACGTTACCACAACACCAAACCAACGTCATTGTAATGTCCGCCCGAAAAATTCTATATAAATCTTCATTTCATCAATGTGCCTAGGCATGGAGGAACCAGGAGCGTGCACGAAAACTGAGGCATGATTTTTAATTAATTTTTCAGGTGGAACCATGATCCTCAAGAAGGGTAGGCAGAACCATGATTGAGCAAAATTCTCAGGAGGGTGAAATTTTTGCAGTGTCCAAATTGGACAAACTTTATGTCGATCCTACACCTCTCGGTGACATGAACCCAATGGTGCATTTAGTTTCCTGATCTGAGTAGCCAATTTTCAGAGGACTCAGAGGAGGGAATCTTTGAGGAATCTAGGGGGAATCTAAAAGATTCCTTGAGCCCCAGATTTTCATTTTCTCAGAATTCAGAAATTTGACAGTCGATTTTGCACTAGTTGACACCATAAATCTGATGATGCATTCAGATTTTCCATTTGCTCATTTCATTTTTTGGCCACTTTTATAAGTGGAGTGCACGTGTCAGCATTCAAAGTGCGAACAATCATTCCATGAGATCCGACGCCGCGAGATTGATGATACAACCATCTTCATCATTTTGACATCCTTTCCTTCAGATAGCCCCTGGATGTGAGGTATATGCAATGTGTTCATGTACTTCTTTTTTCTATGCATCGAACTACACACATCCTGTTTGATGTTTGATGAGGGATCTTGTTTCTTACTTGTTTTCATGATTCTTGATTGGTGTGATGCAGAATCATTTGTGGGATGTACTTGTTGTCATGATTCATCATGTTTTGTTTGAGATCCCTTTGTCGTTATGTTGATGAGATACTCATGTTGTCGCCATGTATGATTACTTTGAAATCCCTTTTATGCCATGTTGGCAGGATGTTCATTATCATCATGCATGAGTTCGTCTCATACTAATATGAGTCCTTTTGACTGAGAGTTCCTATAGTGGAACATCTCTTGGAGCCACTCATGTGTGAGGGAATTTTCCTTGTATGATAGCGACATCACCTCTTATGTACATCATCACTATTGACAACACTTAATGAAGTGGTCTACACCATCTTGACACCGGGGCCTGGAGACGTAGTCCCTCTTGGATGAACTCCGTTATCAATGACTTAGGTTTTCATGTGTTAATGAATGTCATGTTCCTCTTCTTTACAACATGTAGATGTATTCATTTACGTTCTTTTATAAATGCAATTTAACACATCACGAAAGTAAAAGGTCTTGGAAGCGTCCTTTGTCACACCCAGACCTAGATCACCAAATATCAGTAAAATGAAGATGAATGTTGATGGAAAGAATAAGAAAAAAGACTTACCTGTGCGTGACAAATCCGAGGTGCTGAGGAGTGAATCCGAAACCTTTTGAACATGCAGAAGATGGTTATAGAAGTGACATATAGAACTGTGGGAATTCGAGCAGAAGTTGAAGGATAATTGTAACAAAACGAACAATGTTACCAAGCATGTGTGTCTCGTGAAGACAAAGACCCCACAAAGAAGAAGACAAAGCCATTTCACACAGACAGAGAACCTCCACAAATCACAGGTGTTCATAGAGTCAAAACCCTTGCCCTCTCATTTCTCTCAGGCCTTGCGACGAACAAGCAGAAGTGACAAACAAACCCTAAGGATGAAAAACAAGGGTCTTTTAACCAGAGAAATAAGCCCACGGATTCAACCTAAGATCGCATGAGGGTGATTGCTTAAGGGAAGGGTGTAGGTACGTAGAATTATTTTCTAAATTAATTATAAGGTCCTTGAAGTACCAATGCCGACAATATTAAATTTATTGAAATTAAAGTTCGCATCCTCGAGTTCCCCATCACTTCTCTATTTTTTTTCGTTACCGTTAGATGGATTTTATTACCATCTGGTTTTAATCCATTTCACTTTGCATTAATGGTTGGCTGGCCCATTGATCCTACAGTTAATATTGTGCTTCTTTCTTGTATATATTTCACAACTAACTCTGATGCACCTCAGGTCCTCCTGAAAAGCTCTATTCCTCCTTTCTCCTCTTTTATTTTTTTATAAGTTTAATTTCTCCCTGATTTGTGGGTATTTTTCACATCCACCCTTGATGCACCTATCCCCAGATACTCTGGTCAAGCTCAATCCATTTATTTTGATATGTAAGTTGGATTTTTCTCTAATTTGTGGGTATATCCTGACAATATAGGAGAAAACATTGTTGAATCTCTACCTCCACATTCTTACATATCTAGTTATTCCTTCCATGGCTCCTTGGTTCTTTCCCATCGTTCCATTTTAGATCTCACCCTATTGGCATTGGTTCATAGTTGTACTATTAGATAGCTTTCATGCCATGGATGTTAATCTTAGAAGTATACTTGCATTTTTATTTCTTTCTATTTTGTTGAAATTGTCTCTATAGTATTGTTATTTTTTTTTTTATATGTTTTCCCATTTTTTCTTTAATATTCTTGTACATGAATTTTCAACTCTTTTTTATTTGATAGATACTTTTCTTCCTTTATCTTGTACTCTTGTACTCGTCAAACTATTTTCTACATTGTGAATTCCATGTGTTTTTCCTTCTTTTCAACTTGATTGAGTTTAACCACAATCTTGTTATTAGGAGCACTCTTTGTCTACACAAAATCAACATTTTGAGTGCCTTTAGTTGTATTGGGTTTAGTCCTATTTTAGCTAGAAGTGTCTCATAAGGGGTGATGGTTTTTAATTTTATTTGTAGACATTGTATTATTAGATATTTTTTGCACTCGTTCAAATTAGTTCCATTCGTTTTTGCATTTGGGGTCCTCAAAACCTTACATCCATGCAATAGTGTTGAGGTTATGAGTTTATGAAGAGGACACACAACGCTTTTTAGTATTAGATATGTGTTGCCCTACATTTTTTCTAGAGTGGGAAAAATGCTTTATACCCTCCCTATAATGCTTTTATTATGCATTGTGTCCCAACTTAGCTTCCCATTGAAATCTATTTCTAAATACTTGCAGTTTTGGGTTATCTCTAGTGGTTTACCTCTGAAGCTAATTTGTGGTTGTTCTAATCTTCTTTAAGCAAGAAAATTTAGTTTTTGTCAATGTTCATGCTCATCTCTATCCCCACACGAAAGGAGTCAAATGCCTCTAGGTGATCTTGTAGGTTGTGTAATGTCTTGGCTATGAGTGTTGCATCATCTACATACAATAAAAATCTTATTATGGTCCTTGCTATGTTTAGTCCACCCAATCTTTACCATTTGTCCACTCTTCCAACCCATCTATGTATAAAATGAACAATTAGAGGAGTGGGGAAAACCTTGTTTCATCTTTGATGTGATTGTTAAGGCTATTTGAAGGACCATATTATTGTTACCTGCCATTCATTTGACATCCCCGCTTCTACATACCTCCCAAACTTTCTCTCTCAAGATGGCATTGAACAACTTTTTGAAGTCAACAAAACAACACCATAATTCTTTTCATTTTCTTTTCTAAGTGATATGAGCATAGTACCAATAATGTGAATACTCAAATAGAACATAATAGAGCAAGTATGCAACTATTAAAGAGGAGATTGCCAAAATTATACATTTATAAATAGTGAGAAAAACTATCATAACTCAGTTGTCACATTAGTAGCAGGGACAATCATCACTTGCTACTATCATTTATTGCAAGTTGACTTGTCACCATTATTCAAGAAAAACCACACCACATGGAATAAGTTGTTGGTGGTCCATAAGGGGGGAAAAATTTCACTCCTACTAGATGCCTTTGGGTCTTAGGTCAGTAACATATTTCCTTACATCAAAGGAAGATGAGATTTTAGCCAAACAAAAGCAGTATTAGGTCATACACCAAGACCAATTGTCAAAAGTATGTATATCTAATTTGTATTATTATATATAGAGTAGATAATTGTGAGGAGAGTGATCCAATTTTGTTGTTTCCAATCAAATACAATGAAGTACGTGAATGGTCATTTTAGATTAAGTCACTTAAAAGAGAGAAGGATAAAGTACAAATATAATTCATGTTAACACATGTTCACTTGACTAAGTCTCATCACCAAGTCTTTTCTATTATGTGTTCAAATGTAAGGAAATGGTTGATCATAGAGTCTTTTGGTTGAAAGTCAACTTTCCATTTGGCTCTTTCCCCTTTATCCTTGGCCCATTCATTGAATTTTCTCTCCATAATCTCTCCTATTAGCTTGGTAAAAAATTGGTTGATCATGATGGTTTTGAATTTCTCGGGCTTGTTTTTGTCTCCCCTTTGAATATGGGTGGAATAATTCCCCCATTTCAAGTAATTCATTCGCATCCCATCATTATCTTTTTCTTTTCTTAGTGCTAACTTTTCGATACTCCTCTTCCATGAAGACCTCTTTCTCTATGTTAAGAATTGGTGGTTGATTTGTCTCTTCCTAGTTTTCATACAAATTCCTCACATGAGATGTCTTTCACTTGCACCTTTTAGGTATGAAATTCTTTCCAAAGGATTTTGGTTTTTCTCTCGTCATCTTTAACATTTCCCCTTGTCTTAATTTTGCAATCTTGTTTGGATTCACAACCATGCTGAGATTCTCTTTGGTCATGTCTATTGTACTCTACCCTCATTGCCTTGTATTCTTCACTAAACTAGCCATTCACTAGGAAATTGTTAGATATTTTCCTTCTTTTCCTAGGCTTCTGAGTTTTGCAACTTGCTAGCGTTGTTTGGGTGCCTCCATCAACTCTTTGCATTGAATTTAATTTATTGTTTATGCTTGTGAGTTCTAGCTAGGAGGTGATTACTTTGATCACCAATTTGGAGATTTCTACATTTTCATTGGCAATTTCTATTACTTTTTATGCTAGTTTTGTGTTGGTGTGTTGGCTCCATGAGCTCTATCTGGTCTACTCAAGCTCTACAAACAATAGATCATGGTTTGTTAACGAATTTTGATTCTCTTTATGGTAATTATGGATCATAAAAGATGATATATTTTCTATTCTATTTGTTGAAATCATTACGTAATCCACCACACTTTGCCATTACGTTTGAGACATGTGGCACTCAACCCTTCCACCACTCCAGGCCATTGCATATAACGACATTATGCATGTCACACAAGTTTAGGATCTCTTTTCCAAAGGGCGTAATTTCCTTGTTTCCATCCACTAATACCCTTTTCTAGAGCCCTTCATCTTTAGTAAGCAATGAGTATTTTCTCTCCATAAAACTTGATATAGGAGGTTTCTTATTTTTTATTATTTAAGAAACCCTCTTGTTTAATGTCTTTGGCTTGAGCATCTTACTACTTGGGGTGGTTGTTAAATGTACATGATATATTTTGCTAATACCCTGGTTACATAGTGGACATTTCTAGGTAAACTAGATGTGTTTGGATTATTCTCCACTTGGTTTTAGATGGACATGAACAATTAGCAATGATAATGTGCCAATCCTTGTTACCAAAATTGTTTTGAGCCTTATTTAATATAAATACCACAACATTTCTAGATTTTGAAAGGAAGATTGAAATACCTTACCTTGTGACTTTGAGAAGATCCCATGCATTATGAGACATGTTAGACTAAGAACCATGATGACCTATAAGAGTAAATGATCAATACCATAGTCCATTAAACCCAATTCCAAGATGAAACACATCCTTAGCCATTTCATCTTTACCAAAGTTTGGGCAATGATTAGGCGACATTGTGCAACATGAAGCCAATGGCTAGCTCTTGTGGCATGAAACAAGCACATCATTGTTCATCATTTCCACACTTAAAACATTTGATGGGCTAGGCCCATATTTTCTCCATTGAAGATAATGTCTAGTATATGATCATGAGATATCCAATAAATTTGATATTATTTGGATATAATGATATGTTCAAAACCCTTTCAAACCCTTTATAATAAAGAAGGTGACAATTGTCATGTCATAGCATCCATTTAGCTTGCTCATTAC
The DNA here is from genome assembly GCA_000404065.3 of Pinus taeda. NCBI lineage: Eukaryota > Viridiplantae > Streptophyta > Pinopsida > Pinales > Pinaceae > Pinus > Pinus taeda. The sequence continues at coordinate 18,419 of APFE030825373.1, read as the reverse complement.
ATCCTTAGCCATATTTTATAGGTTAAAAGCAAAAACCAAGTGTATTTAATAAGGTTGAGAAATCTTTCAAGATCATTACTTCAAACATTAAAGCAAATTTGCTCCAAAAGTGAGTCTCCTAAGGAAATATATCATAAAAAGTTGTATATGCCACATCACATTGCCATATAGACTAACCTAATCTTTAAAAATGATAATGAGAAGTTTAAATTCTTCTTCATAAACAATAAATATCATATAGTAAATATTTACTAATAATATGCAATATGAAAATAAAATAATTAATGGATCTATGACTTGAGTTTAGCTTAGTTATTTTACATAAATGGTTATCCTCCCTGTTTGAATTTATTTCTTGCATGTAAAAATGATCTCATAATCGGTATTAACTTGTCCCTCAGTATTTCTCATGAAAAAAGATATGACAACAATAATTTGTTAATGAATATAGTTGTTTTTATATGAAAAAGTCAACCTTATTTTATTACACTACAAACATGAGCGTAACAAAATTATTTATGATATAAATTAATGATAAGAATATATATGCGTGGAAAATTATGCTACATATTACCACTATATTATAATATAAATTGCTTAAATATTAAAACTCTCTAATTACAGTGAGACATTCTCTAGCCTAATGTGGAAGACATGTTGTAATGTATTGTCTTTTAAAAATTTTGAATTGGTCAAATTAGATAAAATTAAAAACAAAACAAAACAAATTATTTACAATAAAATTTTAATATTTTTAATATAATATTTTATTCACAGTTAATCTAATTTAACATTCATAATGTTTAATATAATATATAATATACCTATAAATTAGGGTTAAAGCACAATAAGTCTGGTTTAAGTTTGACATACTAATATATTTTTATTAATATATTATTTATAATTTATACTTGTTGCTTAATATAATTTAACATACATAAGGTTTATTATAATATATAATATACACCTATAGGTTAGGGTTTAAAGCACTATAACTCTAGTTTAAGGTTGGCATAATAATATATTATTTTATAATTTATACCTATTGTTAATATAATTTAATATAAATAACATTTTTTAAAGGAGTCATCTACGGAGACAGAGGAATTGTTCAGATGGCCAAAAGTGGCCAGAATCCGGGCAAAAAAATTTCAAAAAATCTTGTAGAGGCAGTGTTTGAATCATGTTTTTGATGGTGGAAACGGATTCAACACCATCAAAAACCTTTAGGGCACCTAAAATCTTAAAGTTTAACAACTGTAACTTGGATTTACAAATATCCCTATCAGATTTTCTCAAAATATGGCTGGAATTTCCATGACTTTCAGGGCAAAAAAGCAATGTCATTAGACTACGAATTTTTAAAATATGATTTATATTTATGGGTGAGGGTTAAAACACCACAACTTAGGTTTAAAGTAGGAGATGTTATATAATATATATCTTAATACAATATATTATAATTTACAACTATAGCTATGAAACTTTTATTATTGTTGTGCCGAGAGACCCTCTCCAAACCAATGTGGAAGAAATGTTGTAAGGTTATGTTATGTTATGTGATGGTAAGTTATGTTATGTAAACATTTTGACTGGGTCAAATTGCATAACAATAAAATTAAAATTAAAATTAAAATACATTTAAAAAAATAACAATTATAATTAGTAATTAAAATATTTTGGCTAGGTTTAAATACATAAAAATAAAATTAATAATTATAATTATCCATTATTAATAATTAGACTAGCTTAGATCTATCTTAGCTTTAGATCTTTAAACTAGCTTAGATCTATCTTAACTCTGGATGTACCAAGCACCTAGAGGGATCAAATGTCTTGAGGTGCAAAACTCTTTTAGAGTGAAAAGGGATATGATCCCTCTCGGCCCTTGGTAGATCCAGAGTTAAGATGGATCTAGGTTGGTAATATATAATTTATACATATAAATGAGGGTTATATCACTCTAGATTAGGGTTAAAGAATTAATTAAGGCCAAAGGTAAAAGCAATATGAGCAGTGAAGTTCAAAATGATACACATAATGCATAGAGTTTGCAAGTGTCACCAGGGAAATGATTGTGCACACAAAAGTTTGGTAGCAATCAACCATTTTTTTATTCACCATGTTTTTACTCTCCTTTTAAACTTATTCTCAAAGATTTGAAATACAATTTAGGGTTTAATTTTTGCCATATTTGTGGAATATTTTTTTGGGTTTAATTTGTGAGTGTATTGCTTCACTTTATCCAATTTCATAGTGCATCATTAGTAATGGCTACATAATTTTTTTTGGATCTCTTAGTAATGGTTACTTAAATTTTTTTGGGTCATAATCAAATTTTGAATCAATAATTACTATGTTTACATTCAAAATGATAACTATTAATTTTGTAGTATTATATATGAATAATATTACCAATATGTGAAGAAAATTTAAAATAAAACATTTTTAATGTGATTTTTTACATTTGAATGCCCTATAACCTATAAAGGTCTAGTTTATGGTGATATTGAAATCCAATTTTTATTTATTGAACTATGAAATAAAAATTAAATCTATTTCTAGGGCGATATATATATATATATATTATTATATATATATATATTTATTTATATATATATAAACTAATCAATTCACAAAGTAAATTAGGAAGTATATTTATAATTAGTAGAAGTGAGAGAAGATTTTCAAAACCACAATTGACCAACATCATTCTACTTGAGTGGGTTAATTTACAATATGTATTTCAAATTTTCATTAAATTTTAAGTTTGATTAAAAAAAAATGAAATTTATATATATATATATATATTATATATTTTTTTATTTTTTATTTTTTTTTCCCCTGGAAAAATCGTAATCTTTCATGTATGATTGAAAACTTACACATTGTAGATGCTTCTTGGCATATGATGTAAACAAATTTCCAAATAAGATGCTCCATATGATGCATATATCCTTTCACACCACGCAGGGTGTATGGATTTCATGAAATAAACTGGTAAATGCAAAAAATATTTATGTACAAATGGGGAAAAGTCAAGCTTTTCTCCCTTTCTTCTTCTCAACCTTTCTCCAAACCCCTTGTGATTTTGTGGGAGTTATGAGTGCTAATGCATTTTCAGCCACAAGTTGTGGATTATCAGAATCTGATGTATCTGATGTGTGTTGGCATTTATTTCTGCCCATATCCATTTCTGATCTTCTTGCCAATGCTGTCTCTATATCTTCCTATGGATTTGTATCTTCTGCAACTGGTTCTTTATTCATCTGATTGTTCTCATTTAGGTTGGCATAATCCATCTCTTCTTCCTCCTCGTCGTCCGGGGGAGGTGGTGGAATATACCATCCCTTTGCTTGTTTTTCCGTTTTCTTCTTTCTGCGATCTTTTTTTACTGTTGGGCATGTGTTTTGTAAGTGTCCTGTTTGTCTACATATTCGGCATCTGAATGCAGTGTTTTCATAATCTAATACTTGTGTCCAGCTGCTCTGTCTATGCTTTAGTTGGATTTGGTCTGGCAAGCCTTTGCTGAGGTCTACTTCCACACATATTCGTGCGAATGTATATATTCTTTCCTCCACTCGCTGGGTGTCCATTTTAATGTAACGCCCAATTGTATTTCCAATTCCAGTGAGTACTTGCTGATCCCAGAGATGTATTGGGGGGTTGTGTAGCCTCACCCAAACTGGCATCTTCGAGACAACCATTTTGTTTGCATCAAAACCTGGAACCATGGTGTGATGAAGAGTCCAGTAGATCCCCAAAACCAACGTCCTTCCTGCATTACTATGTATCTATCTATTGCTGATAGAAATTTCACTATGAAAAACCCCTTGGAGCAAAGATGTATTTCGTAGTGCATGGTCTAGTTCGTGTAGATCCAAATAAAAAGATCTGCCGGTTTGGGCCAAAAGCAGTTAAATCTGCATATTATTGCTTGTCTTTCATATATGGTGCATTGCTCATCTATTTCTGGTGTATCTATGTTGTATTCTGGTGTGTGTTCCAGCTGTTCCACTATGTATGGCCTTGCGTCCATACCTGTTTGGGTTGGTGCTGTTCCTTCTGTGTTTTTCCCTTGTAGGACGTTTTTGAAGGAAATGCTGCCTGGTTTTTTCCCAGTTGAACCTGTGCCACTTCCTCCTGCCCTGTCTGGAATCATGTTATTGTTGGTTGCACCTCCTCTTAACCTCAGATTGAGGATAATTGTTGACAAAGGTGCGATTTTGTATTCCCAAAGGTATTTTGTGTCTTGTAACACTCTGCCCCCATGTATCAGGTTTTGTGTTCTGATGGGGTAACCCAACTGTTGCATAATAATATCATGCATTTTCTCGACAGTATCTGTCTCTTTTACCCAAATTATTTTCGATTTTCCTTCAGGATTTTTTTATAAAAACTTGGAAACTGTGATCTCTTACCAAGATTCCAGATCTTGTTTTTGGGAGATCTAACCCTGTGATTCTGCTCTACTCCTTTTGTTCACATCGACACAGCTTATTCGGTGAGGGGGCTTCTAGATCTGACCAGTAAGAGGGTCGATCTACCTCAAGAGGATCTGAGTCTAAAAGCCTGAGACGCGATCTGTGCTCCATGCCGCGGAACGATGGATTTAATGCCCAATCAGGGCTCAATGGCAGTTGGATGTCTAGTTCTACGTCATAATAAAATAGATCAGCCTTTTGATAAGCAGAGATCTGGAGATTTTCTTCATACCTTTGACAGAGTTGGCGGTTGTTCGTCCTGTGGGCTCCATTTTTGCTAGAGTCCACTCCCTCACCAAGCACAATCTCGCAGGCAGCTACGGCCTTTGGGTTGACTGTCAAGTGGTCGATCCGTATACATTTCCTCAGCTCATCCAAACTCTTTATGCCAATCAGGAGTTTTTCGACTATCTTCGCCGCCCGAGGGAGACCTGTATACACTAGCTCTGGGCAAGTTTGCGCCTCCATTTTCCTTATACACCCTGGCTGTTGCAGATAACATAGGAACCTTGCTCTCTACGTACCGATGATGACCCACGCAGGACGCACTGCTTCCGGCTTCTTGGACTCTCTAGAGGGTTGACCGACGCGAGAAAGAGAAATTGCTATCAAGAGATCGAAACCCTCGCAGAAGTCTCCCCAATTCTTCCTATGATCCTAACTATCATATTATATATTATTATATATATATAATATATATTATAGGATATATATATATATATATATTCTATTTAGACGAAATATATTTTTTCACTGAAAATGTGGTAATACAATTTCAAGCAAGATTGTGTTTTTTTTATTTAAAATAATTTTTTGAATGCATAAATAGGTTTAGCGCCCTGAAAAACCCTTGAGGCACTCAAATTCTATAGATTAAACAGCTTAAACTTGAGAACAATAAAAGATGATTAAAAAAGATCATTTCATCTATAAAGTTTGTGTGTGTCTATATATGTGTGTGTACACACACACACACATATATATATAACTTTTACCACATTATTTTACTTTTACTATATTGCTCTATCATATTAAATTTACAAATTTTAATATCTTATATTATAATAAATTTTATAATATATTTTTATCTAAAATAATGTAGAATAAGAATACTATTCATATATGTAATAATTGTATTTAAAATATAAAATAAATAACAAAATGTATTTTTTCATTTTTTATAAGTTTGACTAAAAGTGGGATTTTCTTATTAGGAGTGTCTTAACAATGGCAAGAGTGGATGCCCATTATCCAGAGAACCCCATGGACTACAAAAGTTTAAATTGAAGAAAATGAAAAGACTTTTTCTTTAAATTTATAATCATGAGAGAAGATACAGATTTATATATATTCCTATTAAAATAAAATATACTGAAATAATGAAATAAATATTTACATATGCAATAATTGTATTTTAAAAGACAAAATCAAATAAAATAAAAAGTGATAGATTTGAAAATAAAAAAAAATTTTTCTTTTAATTATAATATATTATATTAAAATAAAATATTATGAATAAGATAAATATATTACATAAGGCATATGTATTTTAAATATAAATAAAAAAAGTGATAGATTGAAAATAAAGATAAATGGTTTTTTTTAATCATGAGAGAGATAAATAAAAATATTACAGTAATAAAAATATATAATATAAATGTCACAATATATAGATATTAAATACCAGCCTAAATCATAATATATAGAATTAAATACCATGTAACTCCAGATCCATCAAGCACCAAGAGGGATCAAATATCTTGAGGTACAAACATTTTCTCAAGTTTTGCACTCAAAAAAGATGTTTGCACTTAGAGAGTTTTCATCCCTCTTAGGGCTTGAGAGATCCTAATTAAGATAGATCTAGGTTGGTAATTAAATTATACTTATATTAAAATTTACGAATAAAATTAATCATATATAAGATTTTAAAATAGAGTCTTTTCTGTAGTAAATTAATTTTTGGAAATACATTTTCCAAACTATCCGCTCAAAACTTTTGTTACCGAACATTTAGATACAAAAATTAATAATTATATAATAAAATATTATATAATAATAATGATATATTATATATAATAATAAATAATATTTTTTTGATATAATAATTAAAAATATTATTGAAATGTAATACATAGATAGCCAAAACTATTATTAACATTAGCATTATAAATAAATATTTTAAACATTAAGTATTATATTATATTAACTAATTAAATATAATATAAAAATATAAAATTTATTATATTACTAATATAATACTAAAAACATTATATAATATAGCTTATGAGCCTAGAGCAGAGGGTTCCATGGTGCCTTGTTAAAGTACTCTATGGTGTAAAGGTTAACCATTCAAAACTTGGGTAAAAATCCAACCATGCTAAGGGTTGGTGTGACCTAGGCTAAGTGTGACTCCAAGGGTTTGAGGTGCCAATCATCTCAAAACTCACATAACTTAGCAATTTCCCCTAAAGGTGCTAAGATACACCGAAGGAATTGAACATGCCTATGATATTACTGCAAAAATGTTGCAGCAAAGGAAAGATAACAACCTAAAGGGTCAAGGAGGATGGAGGAAAGAAAATGTGTTCAGGCTTGCAATAGTCTCACACTTGTGTAGTTGAACATGCCTATGACGTTACTGCAAAAATGTTGCAGCAAAGGAAAGATAACAACCTAAAGGGTCATGGAGGATGGAGGAGAGAAAATGTGTTCAAGCTTGCAATAGTCCCACACTTGTGTAGATGCCTTGCTGATAGATGTTGCTTGAACCACCTGGCTAAATCATTTTTCTAATCATACCACTATGTCAAAATCTTATATACATATCATATCCAAGCTATAACATGCAAGGTAATGATGAGAAACATTACCATAGGTCCTAGTGGCTCTGTCACACAAAAAATGTAATTGCATAGAGGAAATGACTAAATCCAGTGTTTGGTGATAATGAGATTAAATAAAGAGCATTTTTCACAAGAGTGACCTACAGATTCTAGGATATTATGCAATCAATATAAAGAAGGGGGTTTGTTTTAGAATTTTATCTATCTCCTTTTAAAAATTTAAATTAATTTTGAGTCATTTTCCTGGAGCCATTAATTCCAGTTTTAAACTAAAATTAAAATTTTGTCTAGCAAAGATTTATTGGAATTGAAAATTTATGTGGTGTAGTTTACACAATCGAAGTGTCCAAGTAAACTTTCAAGACATTGTATCCATTTATGAATTCAAAAATATAGCTTTAAAAATGAAAAGTTACACATGCTATATGTATATATAGAACCAATATAGATCCATTTTGAAGAAGATTAAATATCTTGAGGTGCATACTTTTTTTTCAAATTTTGCACTCTAAAAGAGGTCCCATAGGCTATCTTTATCCTTGTGGGCATTATAATTTTCTTTTTTTCTTTCTCATCTTTCCAGAAGTAATTATGATTTCCTTTGCACAGCTCATGTGCGTCCCACAATAATGAGTGACCATGTAAGTTAATCGTAGTTAAGAAGTATTTATGTCAATGATGACTATTCCTAAACAAAAAAATATCCAATAAGGTCTCAGGCTGACCAAGATCTAAAGTGAAACTTTATCATAATTAGTTAAAGCAATTTTGTGTGGGAGTTATCTTAAGAATTTTGATTTGAATGAGTACCTACTAAATATATGATATGAATTTATAGTTTGGAAAATTTTCTCATTATTGAATTGTTTATTTTACATATATTTGTTTTGTAAGTGGAATGTAGAAATTGTAAATCTCAATTTCAAAGTATAATTATAAAGGAAAGAATTCTATATATATATGTTATATATATATAATTGATATGATACAACAGTTAAGAAAATATTAAAATATTATATAATCTATAAACTTAGATGAGAAATATCATATATCATATTTTATATATTATAATCTTCATAATCTTAAAATTAAATTATCATTATCATGTATTATTCTTTTCAAAAACATTAAAAATAAATAAAAAACAAACTAAAATTTAATTTAGATATTAAAAATTAATTAAATATATTCATCCCTACTTTATCGTGGAGATTCTTGATTTGTACATAGGCTTTGTTATAATATCATGGACCATTACTATGACTTATCAATACTACATGTCCAAAACACCACAACTCATTTCATATGACACTTGTTCATATACCATTTTTCTAATTAATTAATTTAATTAAAAGGATAAAAAAAGACATAACCAATTTGGAGATAAATTACAATCATTGATTTATGTATATTACTATGAAAATTCAAGAATATGCCATGAAGGTTAAATCCTTACCATCCACATAATAATTTTTGATAATTAAATTAAAATTCCCAAAACAATTCCAAAATATACCTGCTTATGGAAATAATTAAATTTTTAATTTTTAAAATTAGTGAAAATTTTGTTAAATTTCTCATCATGTAATAAAATGCCTATTTAAAAAAATTTATTAATTACAAAAAAATAGATTCATGTCACATGCCTACCAATTTCCTAGGGATTTGAGATTATAAGTTTCTCCATAATAAGTTCCTCATTATTATTTATAACACTCATTTATATATAAGCAAATTTTATTTAGAAAAATGGTCCATTACTTTTAATAAATTTAAAAAACTCCTCACCCCCAATTTCCTAGGGGTTTGAGATTATTCCAATTCTAATAAGTTCTTCCATGATAAGCTCCTCATCATTATTTCCGACATTCATTTATATATAAGCAAATCTTATTTAGCAAAATGATCCATTTTACAATAAGATGTGTAATTTTTTTATTTTTATTTTTCTTAAGTTAAAGTTGGCCCATGTCAAAACAGTAGATAGACAAATGTCAAATGGAGATGAAAAAGGTAGACAATGCGTAGCTTGACCAATTTAAAAAAAGGACACCTTTTTTTTTTTGTAAATCAAGATTCTATTCATTCTTCCAAAAAGAGGTACAACATGTATTACCTCGACCAGATTTGTTGACTATTGTGAGTAACATATCACAAAGAAACAGAAAAACATCTAAAGACACAACCCAAAACTTAGGAGGCCAAAAGGATCAGCAAACACAAAAAAAGTAAAACACCTGTAACCATGCTAGTCATCAGAAGTGATGGAGGGTGGATTGTCTGGAGTTGTTCCTGGAGGAGGAGGAAGACAAAAGGAGCATTAAATGTGCTCATCAAAGTGGGTCACCCAAGCCTCCAACTTCTCTACTTTCTTAGATAACATATTCTGGCCTTGCCACACCACCACTACGCGCTCCTGGACATGGCACTGGAAGTAGTGCATTTTGTTCAAAGTGGAAATGAGCTTTGCATGCTCTTCCTGCCTCACTTGCTCCAAGGTTTCCAAGTGTTCAAGCATTGACTGAATAAAATCCCAACAATATTGTAAACAAAAATCTTGTCTCCGACCGCGTTCCAAATTATGAGCCTTCCCCCGTTGTCCCGAACCGCTGTAGCAAATCGTCCCACCTCGTTGCTAGCTCTGTTGATCCAGATTTAAACAAGAACGCAACAAATTACAGAGATAACCATAAACACAGAGATGCAATGGAAATAATACTTCATTTCATTAATTTAAAATACTGAAATATGCTTACAAACAGAAATGGAAAATAAAGCAGCTAGGGCGAAGGTAGCTTATCTCTGAGAAGAGATGTGGCAAGCTACATCCTTTGAACTGTGTTACAATGAGGATCAAGGGCCTTTTTTTTATTATTGACAATAAGAGAACTAAAACACCAAAAACCTAACCCGAGAGATGTTAACACAAGAGTTTATTGGGCCCGTTGGGTGAGTTTGGAAAAACCATTTCCCGGGTAACGACTTGTCATATTCATCTCCTTTGACGTGCCATGATAACCCTTGGAAGATTTCTGAGGACTACAAACAAGAAAAAATTTTAGGCAAAAAATATTGCGGTAGATTTCCAAAAAACGTCGTTTTAGGCATCAAAACGCTCAGAAGTTTAGGACCCGAAAACTGCTATAAATATAAATGCGCTACAATTTAAGGAAACTAAACCACTGAAAGAAGCAATGGTGGGGTCCAAGTGGAATTGTTAAGGGGCACCAATATCCACCTGGAATCATTCTGCCCCCCTAGGAAAGCATGGTCCCCATTGCGTGAGTTTCCTCCATGAGATGAGGAAACTTCTGCTGAACTTGGTCCCTGGTGAGCCACTGCCCTAGTGGAAGGAGTTGGCACTGCTTCTGGAACTTGAATACAGTTGGATATTCTACTGGCAAGTGTGCTTGATTTGTGTGTCCATGATTCGATTAGTTGCAGCTTGTTCCATGCAATCTGGATTTAACTCTGTGGGTGTGAGCTGTTCTGCAATGTCAGATGTGTCTAGTAATGGTGGAAAGTATGGTCGAAGGCAGTCCACATTGAACACTGGGTGCAAGCCAAGGAATGGGGGAATGTTGAGCTCAAATGCATTGTCTCCCACAACCTTCATAATGGTGTAAGGACTATATCAGAGTGGTCTGAGTTTCCAATAGGCTACGGTAAGGCGTTCCTTTTGCAAATGCAACTAGACTTTGTCACCCACCTGAAACTTGTGTGGCACCCGATGTTGATCATGTCGCTGCTTGTACTTGGCTTTTGATTTCTCTAGAATTTCATGGACCTGATGGTGAATATGTTGCATGTGCTCAATGAAGTTGTTTGCCTTATCTATTTCAGACTGGACATGAGCCAAATCTGTGTGAGTAGATGCAAATGGCATGGCCACATCAATGGGACATAGTGGCTGGAATCCCAAGCCAACCTAAAAAGGGTTGTGGCCAGTCGAGCTGTGGAGAGCCCGGTTGTAGCTGTGCTGAATATAGGGGAGGCTCTTGTCCCATGTGCGTGGATGCTTTGAGTTGTACATGTGCAGAATGTGTACGATCATCCTGTCGACAACCTCTGTCTGGCCATCCGTTTGAGGATGGAAGACTGTGGACTTAGTGAGTTTGCTGTCTAGCATTGACCAGAGACTGGACCAAAATTTACCGAGGAACTTGCTGCCCCGATCTGAGATGATAGACTGTGGGATCCAAAAGTTTACCCACACTTGTTCAAAGAAGAGTTTAACAGTGGCTTTTGCATGATATTCTTCTTGCAGGATGCTATAATGGCCATCTTCGAGAACCTGTTGACAACCACAAAAACACAGTCATTTCCATGCTTAATGGAAGGAAGACTTGACATGTAATCCATGGAGATAGATTCCCAACATCGACTAGGGGTAGGCAGCGGGGTATAGAGGCCTTGCTTCTTGATATTCAGTTTGGCAATGGCGCAGGCAGTGCATGATTTGATGTACTTCCTAACATCTTGTCGAAGATTCGGCCAATAGAAATACTTCTGCAGTAATGCCACCATTTTCTCAAGCTCGAAATGCCTAGCAGCCTGACTGTAGTGTGCTTCCCAAATCATCTTGGCACGCTCACTTGAAGGAACAAAAAGGTGACCCAGGTCGCATAACAGGGCATCCTGGAGGTGAAAATCTGGAACATGCTGACCCTCCAAGAGTGTCTGGTATGTGTGGCCGATTTCTGGGTTGCTTTTGTAGAGTAGTGGCCAATTAGAAATCTCGTGCCCACAAGAGTTGAGCGCGGTGGTTAACACCATGATTAGTGGTCAACTGAGGCAATCTGCAATATTATTGGTGCTTCCCTTCTTATACTTGATATTCAAATGGAACTATTGCAGGTATGTGGACCACTTCTGATGGCAATCATTCTGCAATTTCCCTTGGGTCTGTATGAACTGCAGGGGTCAATGGTCTGTGTGGATGACTGTTCCCTTCCCCATTGTCAGCATGCCTGCACAATGGAATAGATATCTTTGTCATAAGTTGGATACTTCCGGATTGTGTTTGAAAGAGTCTCACTGTGATATGCCACTGGATGCCCATGTTGAGTAAGGACTTCCCAATAGAATAGTCAGAGGCATCTGTCTCGACCTCAAATAGTTGTTGCAATTCTGATAATGCGAACACTGGTGCCAAGCAGAGATGATATTTCAACTCTGTGAATGCCTTCTGTTGATATTTAGACCAAAAGAATTTTTCTTTCACTCCTCCCTTGGTGACTTGACTCCTCCTTTCGCTCCTCCCAACACGAACCTGTGGTAGAAGTTGGCAAGGCCTAGAAAGCTGCGAAGCTTTGTCAGAGTGGTTGGAGATGGCCAATCTTGAATGACTTGGATCTTGGCTGGATCCACATGCACCCCCTGTTCATCAATAATGTATCCCATATACTGAACTTGGGTCATGCCAAAAGTTCATTTCTCCAAATTGGCACATAACTTGTGTTGCCATAGTGTTTGGAGAACTTGTCGGATGTGGTGGAGGTGCTCTTCCCAACTCTGACTGAAGGTCAGGATGTCATCCAAGTATACCACTACAAATGAGTTGGTGAATGGCTGCAATATGTCATCATGTCATCCATTAGCCTCATGAAGGTTGCAGGAGCATTTGTCAATCCAAAAGGCATAACCAACCATTCGAAAAGGCCCTGTTTGGCTTTGAAGGCAGTCTTCCACACATCAGAGGGTTCAATTGGTACTTGGTGATATCCTGACTTCAAATCGATCTTGCTGAAATATTTTTCCCCCTTCAATTGGTCTAGGAGGTCATTAATCCGTGGGATCGGGTACCTATTATGAACAATGATCTTGTTCAGCGCCTGATAGTCAATACAGAGTCTCCAAGTCCCATCCTTCTCTTTCCTTGAGGGCGTATCATCAGGAAACAAATTTCCCGATTTTGGAAATGAGCTTGCTGCATTGTTTTGCAGTAACCAAAGAGATGGTGGTAGGCGGTGCTACCTTTAGTATCCTGTACAACTTATTTCCCAAAGTAACAATAACAACACAAGGCCTTGATTCATACACAACATGTCACTTCCACAAGTATGGTTGTCCTAATAATACATCACAAACTTCAAGGGGATCAATGTCACACAATACCTCATCCGTGAAGGTTTGATGTTGTATGGAAGGCGACACTGCTGGCTCACGTGAAGATCTCGTCCTTGGAGAAGCCACCCAATGGGGTACGGTTGTGGATGTACTGTGGTCGGTAAGCCCAGCCGCTTCACTGCCTCTACCGAAATGAGGTTCTTTTGGCTCCTGCTGTCGAGAATGAATTGTAGCAGGGAGCCCTTTACCCACATCTAGGAGTGGAAGAGACACTCCTCCTCCTTGGATATTGGTGGCCTCCTACCAATTCCACTTGGACCCCGACCATTGCTTCTTTCAGTGTTTCAGTTTCCTTAATTGTAGCACAATTTACTATTTTTAGCAATTTTTCGGGTCCCTCCTTCTGGATCTTCATTGTGGCAATGGTGGCATTGGGATTCGCATCGATAATATGCTTCCCTTTGTCATTCCCCTTGTCAGGTTTTGACTCAAAGTCAGAACATGCATCTAATTATGAAAACTTTAGCTTAGCCACTAGTGACTGCTTGGCCCAACACTCACTTGTGTTGTGAGTGGAGCTCTTATGGAACTCCCACCACTTTCTTGTGTCCTTTTTCGGCTTCGCGGCACTGTTCTTTGCTTGCAGCTTTGGCGGGTTGTCTTGGGCCACCCCACCTTGGCTTTGTCCTTTGTTCTACGGTTTGGGGGCACCTTTCCCTTGCTTCGGATTTGCAGATCCAAAGTCTTGCTTCTTCTGTTTAAACTTTTGCTCGACCTTGACGGCATATCAGTATGCCGTGTCAATTGAGGAGATGTTTAGGAATTATATTTCTTCCTAGATGTACTTGTGTAGGCAGTTTCGGTATTTGAGTACCAAATACTACTCCAAATCCTTGATACCCAACTTTGTGTGAAGGGTATGTATTGATGCTCATAGCTTCCAACAGGGTAGTACTGCTCCTTGATGGCATCCCGTAATGAATTACAAGTTGGTGCAGTTGAAAATATTGAGCTTGTACCTTCATCCTTCTGCTCGCAGTAGGTTTCCCACCAATCCTTGACATGGGAGGCTGCTTTGAGAAGAGCGAAAATAATCTTTTCCCGACTGGAAAAATCATGAATAGAAAAATAACCCTCTAGCAGATTTAACCATTTAGCGATGACATCTATGTCTATCTGACCCTCGAATATGGGGATTTCAAAATTAACTTGTACCTTAAACGGTGTGGCATTTCCAGAGTAGCTGTTGGAAACCGATGCATTTCCCCTGGGTAGCCGCTGAAGGATTTAGGCATTTAAGCTGTCCATCATCGCGTTCCTTTGTCGCTTAAGGGCTTCTTCGAGCAAGAATTTGATAGGATCTCCTGCCCCCTTATTTTTCTTTTCATCTACCATGGGAGGCCGTCAATATTTGTGAGGTTGGTCTTGATTCGACCAATTCAAGCCCTAACTCCTCATATCCTGACCTCGTGGGGACATGCAAAGAAAAACAGAGAAAAAAAGCAGACCACTCTGATACCACTGATCCTGATTTAAATAGGAACACAACAAATTACAAAGATAACCATAAACATAGATATGCGGTGGAAATAATACTTCGTTTCATTAATGTAAACTACTGAAATATGCTTACAAACAGAAATGGAAATAGACTAGCTAGGGCGATGGTAGCTTATCTTTGAGAAGAGATGTGGCAGCTACATGCCTCTGAACTGCGTTACAATGAGGTTCAAGGTCCTTTTTATTATTGAACAATAAGAGCAAACCCTAAACAACCAAAACCCTAACATGAGGAGATGTAACACCAAGAGTTTATGGGCCCTATTGGGGTGAGTTGGATAACCAACTTCCCAGGCTTGCGTCTTGGTCATATTATCTCCATTTGATGCACATGATAACCCATTGGAAAGATCTCTCCGAGGACTATGACGAAAAAGACAATTTTAAACAAAAAAATCGTTGGCGGTAGATTTCCCAAAACACATTGTTTAGGGCCTCAAAATGGCTCTGGAAGTTTAGGACCTGAAAAACTGCTAAAAATAGTAAACTGTGCTACAATTAAGGAAACTGAAAAACTGAAAGAAGAAATGGTGGGGGTCCAAGTGGAATTGGTAGGAGGCCACCAATATCCACCTGGATCATCCATGGCTGCAACTCCCATGATTAGCCACTGTGAAGAGTTGAAGCTGACGAGTGGGTGAATTCACAAACCTTGATTGTCACCGAGGAGAAACGCCCCACCCTCGCCAACTAGACCACAACCAACCAATCTAGGATGAACGCAAAGAACTATAATTCCAAACCAACAACAAGGACTTGGGTCTGCAATTCACAGTCCCTCTCCCTGAATAGGGCCCCTGCTAACCAAACCACCCAAAATACAACACACACGCTCCAAAGGCATTGCCTGGCCTTGTAGGACCCTGAGAGGGGACCACTGAAGGCAGCGAGTCAAATTTCGCTCCAGCGTGCAGGGGATGCCACCAGACCCCAACTGTTACACAAAAATATCGTCACCATGACTATTTGCAGTTAGTATGGGTCTATCATCACTCTGGCCTCCTAAGCAAGTCTCAGACCTTAGCTCTTCATGTCAAGCTTTGCAAATGAGAGAAAGACATTGAAAATCAATATTACTTTGGTTCCTCACTTTCTCCTACTTTTGCCTGCGGGCCCACACCCTTTGTTCATATTACCTGCGTATCTGCACGCTCTATCTGTAAAGGGGTGGGTGCGTACCCCTGTAAAAGTAAAAAAGGCGCAAGTTTATTCTAAAAAACTCACTTTGGGTTAATTCTAGATGTTTCTAGAAGGAATTTTGATGTGGATTGTTCGCTCCAAGGTGGTTCATGCATCCCAAAAGAGAAGGAGCTAATCCCTTGATAGGAGGAGCTATCCCTTTGAAGGAGGGCTTTATTCCTTTGAAGGAGGACCTAGTAACTTCCCTCCATTGCACTATAAATTAAGGCATTGGGTCAGTTGCTGGAGAGGTTAGAAGCTGAACATTTTTTAGGGTAAATGCTGATGGAATTGGGACTTCCTAGTTAAACTTGAGAGGAGAGATTACATACCTTTTGGTTTCATTGGGAAGTGAGTGAAACTTGTCAAAGTAGAGGAGACTTCTTGTCGGACCCTGGGAGGAGCTTGTACAACATCAAGGCACGGGTTGTAAAGCTCTTCATTTGAATTAATACAATCAGATTCATTTTTCTCAACAAATTATCTTATGTGGTTTGTTTCATAATCTCCTTGATCATTATGATGAATATGCTTTATAATATTGGCTTTTCAGGTGCTATTTAATTGTTTGCTTGTTTGTGTTTGTAGAATACACTTCAAGGAAGCTCATTTGGAGCGAGGGAGCGAGGCTTCCACGAACTTGCATTGGACCCAAGGTAGGCCTAAAACACTTGTTTGCCTCTGTTTTACTTGCATGTTTAGAGAAAGATAGTTTTTGATTGGCTTTCTTGTCACTAGATATCAGTAGATACTAGGAAGGTCGATCCTGTCCGCAACCTCGACTCATTCCGCGTGACAAAATGGCGACCATACTGGGGACTTGATTGTTTTCCTTGTTTCGAGTTGGACCTGAAATACTTGCCTTTTTGTTTTTCATTTTTACTTGTTGTGTGTGGAATTGGGTGGATTTAGTGGATCTAGGTTTGTTTTGGCTTTTCATAACTTTAGGAGAAGTCCGCATCCTATGCTTGTATCACAGTGCGTACCTCTACGCATGTTTACTTTGCACACAGAGCGGGCACGCACCTGTGCAAACTCTAAGCCTGCGGACCCTGCTAAATTTTTGAAAAACTTGAATTTTCCTCTTTCAATTAGTTTTATTTTAGTTTAGGTGTTGTTATCCTCTGCCCAGACCTGCATGTGACTTGTTGAAAGCTTTCCTTGGTCTAATTTCATTGGTTTTAGGGTTTTAGGTGAAATTCCTAGAAGCTTTGGTTGTCGGTCTTGATTTTCATTTTGGTTGTGTAGTAGCTCAGAGCTTAGAAGCATAGAAGCCTCAGATTACCCTGGTTTTTATTGCCTTCTTATGAGTCTGATCATTTGTAAAATCAACCCTTGTTGATGAATCCATCTTGATTTTTCTCTTTCCAAAATTTCGAAAAGCTTGTGTTAAAAGTTTGGATTTCATTTTTACAAAAAGAACAAAAGATTGCTTGTTTCTGACTGATTTGTGATTCTGGACAAGTTAGTCCTTCATTTGCTTACCGCCAAGTAAAACATCCTTGAAAAGACAAAATATTTTGTAAGCTTTTGCTTCAAGTAGTTTTTTATAGTTTGTAGATCTTAAGATTTGCTTTCTTCATAATTTTCTCAAGATTTGCTTTAGTTTTCTTAAGATTTCCTTTAATCATAGTTTTAAGTGTTTTTATAAAAATACAAAAATCTCTTTCGAAAAAAGTTTGTTTTGGCAACATTTGAGCGTTTGAATGAAAAAGGAAATTCTTGTGCAAATAACTAGTTGTCTCGTTTTGAGTGCATTGGAATGAAAACTCTCCTTTAAATTTGTTTGTTAAGAAAGATTTGTGTTTACACGCATTGGCATTCTCAAACTCTTTCCTAGCTAGAAGTTCATTGAAGAGCAAAGATTGTTTAATCATCTTAAGTGCATCTTTTTAATGATTTCAAGTCGACTCTTTACACCACGAGTTTCATCTCCGCACCTCTTGACTTAATCAAAAACCAATAAAAATAACACTTAAAGTAAAATTAATCTAGAAATCTTTTTATTTCTAGG